>JAADWZ010000183.1:0-53702 GCA_023336445.1 Pythium dissimile | reverse complement strand
GTAAGCCTAAAAGTCGAAAAATAGGGTTTTGCCGAAATGGGTGAAATTTGGAGACTCAGGGGAGGGGAGATGGGGGGATTGGTGATAAAAAAAGGGGCATGTTCAAAACGGCCCATGTATCGCGGGGATGTATACTACTCATTGGTCTATCCTGTGTGTCGTGTTCACGTGGCTCGGAGAGAACTACGCGTTCTTGTACGAAAATTTCAATCCAGTAGGTGAAGTAATAATGCCCTTGATCCAAGCCAGTAGGCCAAACTCAACATAAAACAGCTCCATACTACACTACCTGAAATTTCGTACAAACACACCACAAAAATTGAGCCCGTAAACCAATCCGACGTGAAGCTCCTAGACGGTTATAGGAGAAAGACGCTTGAATCAGCTTTGAGAAGGTGAGTAGGCGCGCTAAGCGAGAAGCACATTCCCACGTGCCGTACTATTCGCCATCGTCGAATATGCCACACTTCCGAACAAGTTCGTTTGTTCTGGGAATGACTCCACAATATTCCATCACAATCGTCACCGTCATCGACACGGATGACGACGACGAGGACGAGCTCGCTCTGGCTGCACCTACGCGTACGGCCAGATCACGTCTCACTGTTCCCAGCTCTGACGAAGAAGAGAAAGAAACGATCGAGACGCGGGACACTCGCGTTCGTGCTGAACTAGCTGTTCGGCTGTCGGGGCGAGCTGCCGATGATGATGGGATAGCTGGTGACGCGGAACGGAACGCACACAACTGGAGGGAGCTTGTAGCCTGTGCTGAAAAAGGAGGCACCCACGTTCGTCCCAAGGTCGTGCTGCCGTGAGTTCTGAGGTCGACTCTCGATCTGAGATCGCCGCAGCTGCTGATGCAGTCGTCCTGCATCCACGACGAAGAACCGATCCGCGTAGCTTCCTCGATTCGAACGATGAGGACTCTAACGTGCGGGAGGCACGCGAAGTTGTTGAACGAGACGAGTGGGTTAACCGATTCCCGGCAATTCAATCTTCGCGTCGTTTGTCAAAGAAGAAGAAACGTCCTACCAAAAAGCGTCGTTCGTTGGGCGATCTGCAAAGTGATTCATCCGACGAGTCACCTCCAACTTCACGACAGCTCCAACCACTATGAGAGGCTTCACGTTGTTGTGCCTTCAGTTTCAGCGACGCATACGGCGTAAACGTAAGCGATTTTGAAAACCACTTATCACAACCATCTGCACGAGATGAGAGCGCCTCCATCGCTTGCTTGGCAGCGAATTTAATGGTGTGGAACGGTGAATTTCGACGGAGTCAGCTCTTGTCGATAAAAGCGTTGTTTGACTCAACAATATTGGTAGTGCGCCAGCCGTATAGTTTACAGTTCGACGCATGTACTGTCCAATGTTCGGGTGGAATGCTTCGAACGTACTGTTTCACGACATCGCCGTAGTCGCTTTGAAGAGAAGAGAGTCCCGATTCGTACTCAGGAATGGTTGTGGATCCTTGAATCGCCCAAATGTGATTCCCCAAGCGTTGACCACCCAGCTTGCAGTTCTTTTTGATGTTCCTGATGATGTTGAGCGTGGAGAACTTAATGTTCAAAACGATGCCCCGTTCACGTTCGAGGGATGATGTCGCAAAGAGTAGCACTCCACGGTCGCAGAAAAGCAGCATTGGCGACTGGAGTGGGACACCGGCTTCGAGGCACAAATCGATGAACCAGCGAACGTTGTCTTCTTTTTCTGTACCGACGATGGAGAAAGCCACGCGAAAGTTCTTGTTGTCTCCGTCGCGACTTAATAGCGTCAGCACCCTCCCTGTGTACTTGGTCCGCTTAAAATGGACGCCGTCAAAGCCGAAGATTGGCTAGCAGAACGGAAGAACTTCCACTGTCGCGCGAAAGTACACGAACACTCTGAGAAAGTTTCCGTGTTGGTCACTTTTGCGGAGAGATAGTCGAGCCAATGTTTGTTTCGTGAAGCTCACGCATTAGTGCTTGCATCTGTGCGTACGAGCCTTCGTAATCACCACTGTTCGCTGCAACCACTGCATCCTTGACCGGGTACACTACTGACACTTGATCTTGGAGAGCAATCATCGAGGTCGTTTGAACGGTCGCTTCCAGTGCTTTCCGCGTGACTAGGTTGTTGCTTGTGACAGCAACGCGAAACTCAGGAAGATTTACCAACACCCGTTGCGAGGGACGAGCCGCTGATGCGCAATGGTCCGAGTGCACGTCGTTGAGGGTCGTTATCACGAAGTCCTTCGGGTCTTTCCTTGCTTTATTCACGCAGACAGACCACTCACATCCGTCGGAAGTGCAACCATACTTGTTGCCGCGCCCGCTGTTGGTGATAACTTTGGCGAACTTGATGCTCTTGAGCGAGTAGTCCTTGATGTATTTGGAGACATCGCGACCAGATGGGAATTGCTGTCAGACTTAGAGAGTTTCCACTCCATAGAGAGCGATCAAGTTGATTGACACACTCGTTTCGTTTGCACGCGCTTGCGCAATTGCCTCCCTCTTGCTTTCTTCCCCACGGTGCGAAACCCTGATTGAGACCCATTGTGCTCATGCAGAGATCGTAGTGAGGCCTCTACGCTGCTTCAAATAGAACAACATGTCTCGGCCTTTGTGGCTCTTTTGTGGATGTTCTACCAGATCTAAACATGTTGATCTGGCTTCGCATTCTTTTAAAACCGGGTGAATTTCACGGTGTGAACCCTGTCAAAAGACTGGAACTGGTACTGGATTTGTCACAGGTTTTGACAATGACACCAAAGTTGGGACTGGTTCTAACATTTACCCACGCAACGCATTCACACAAAAACGCACCATCATCACTTCACATACTGTAGCGTACTGAATGCCAATCCGTGAATGAATTATCTGGACTTTTAGACTCATTCAAGTTGAGTGAAGGTGCGGGGCTCTGACGCAACATCCCGTCCAAGAAATGGGACAAGCAGCTGGGAAGATGATCAGTTGAGGTGGTTCACACTGGTCGTGACACCACTGTGGCAGCTGAAGGCAGCGCGGATCGGCGACCAGCATATCCTGTCCAAGGTAGATGTCTCCGCATCGGCCAGAACAACAACAAAAAAGATGACGATTTCGCTCGAAATCGAAATCGAAATCGTACTCCCGAAACTGCAACGGCGATGGGGAGTTCCCAATGGGAACCAGATGACAGAGAGAACGCCCTTGACATGCGAACTGGCGCCCAGCGGCTGAGCGATCACGATGCGTTTCAGCAACTGCATCTGGTCGCCTGGGAGCGTACAGCAACTGCGCTGCAGCCGTGTATAGTTCTAGTGATGTGTCGTACAGAAGCTCTCTCTCTCTGTCACTCTCACTCTCTCTCTCTCCCTCTCCCTCTGTATGTCTCTCTCTCTCTCATTGGTCACATACGTTGTAGGAGTGTGTCTCTCGTCCTCTTCTCCGCCAAATCGCGATGGAGAAGTCAGAGCCACTACTGTAGAGGATCACGTTGACTTTTGCGGTCCACATGGGCAATTTCCGGCTCGTGATGGTGGTGGGTGATATTCATGGAGCGCTGTCAGTCACCAATCCGTTCTGTTGGATTCTGTTCCGAGTCCGTCTCCGTCTCTCGTTCTTCATCAAGCCACAGGAATGACTGATTGAGTCAGTCACGAAATGTATTTCACAATCGTCTCAACCCCAAGCCTCGCCCTTTGACTTCGATCATGAGTCTGGTTGAAGACTCGCAGGCACGGACACGTGGGTAGCGTCGTCGATCTTAACGCCAAACAAAATTGCTGTGAACACAGCCACGTCTTCCGCCGACAGACTCGTTTCGCTGTCGGCAAAATCCACCGGGTCCGGCAACGTTAGCTTCTCACTACAATGCGGCATCTTGGCCCTGCGTAGCTGCTGGCGTCGCACCGCTCGTTGCGCTCGGCGCTTGTGGTCGATGCGCTGCTGGTTCTTGTTGGCGCGCAGGCGATGAAACTCGCAGAACTGGTGGAGCCCTCCTCCTTGCTTGGTGGTGCTGGCGCTTCGGCAGCGCTTGCTCGAGTAGCCGCACAGCAGGGTATCTTCATCCACAGGCTCGGATACAACGGATCTCTGCATGAAGTTTGTGTTTGGCCAGTAGTCGATTGGGCGCTGAACGCGAACTGGTATCCAAGTTGACATGCTATATAGTAGTGATGTAGTGTTGGGCTGGTGTGAACACGGAAAGGAACGCCAAAGATCTCAGTTGGGCTGATGTGATGACATGCAAGGATTGATGGATGAGGACCAGGAGCCGCATCCTAAGACGACCGGACATTGGTCCGTCTTCGTTTGTCTAGATTGATGATGCAGTCCTCTCGCGTGGGTTCGGCGAGTGAGATGATCCACATTTGCCGTTTGGACTGGCACTATACGGTACACAGACCTGCAGACAACAACCGACTACGGTCCAATGTGCCAGGAAGACCGTATCCGCTGAGCTGTTCAAAAGCTGGCGACCACCCTCCAGGTTAGGATCTTGGTCGCGCGAAGCTGGATCATCGACCACGCTGTGAGACCGCCAATTGGATTAGGTCCGTCTTGTTGGCTCGGTGATGTAGTCGAGCACGCTGGCTTCGCGTGACATACCACCATGTGGCCAAACGAAAGTAGCATAAAGTTGAAGTTGAAGTCCACCACATTCGGACATGTTCCACCGAACAGGCTTTGTGATCTAACCGATTCATTGGTAAGCATCATGGACCTACGATAAACCAACACACTACCTGCAATGACACAAAGCGGTGTGCATAGTCGATTTGGACCTGAATGTCTAACGCATCGATACATTGTAGTTACGTTGCAACCAAACCGAGCTGGAAAGCCACTCGAAACGCCTAGCTTGAGTTGCACACGGGCAACATAATCTCCGGGTTTGTGGGGTCCACCTTCGATGTTTTGGATCATAGCCATCGAACCATCTCCATCCCGCACGGTCGCGTCATGTAACCAATCCTGCTCCACAGTAGGAGCCCGTGAGAGACGTAGATCCCTGACTGTGGTGGGTCGAACAGATTCCCAGTCGGACCAATTTGATTGAAAGCCACTCATTCCCCACGCCTGTCGTTGTCCTTCAAGAGAAGATTCCGAGTCGCTTTCTGTTCGCGTCCATTTTGCCGAGCATACCACACTGCAATCTCTCTAGATTAAAAAACGGCTGAGAGAGAGAGAGAGTGGGAAGCTTGATGGTGGTGTCCTCTCAAAACAGGGTGGACAGGTTTGGAAAAACAACCTCGCGCCTGTTTATGCACCCGATGAGCTGCCTGTGATGAGATCGCCTGTCCCACGACCTCAACCTTTTCAAGCTGGTGGCTCGTGACGTGCTGGTTATGGAGAAACGTTCTCGTTTCCCATGCGGCAAACTACCGTGGCGGTCGCCACTGGCGACATTGCTGGATCGCACAAGAAGAAAGGCAGCTGCTTTGCCTTGTCTCAACCGGCTGGCAGCTGCGCATCTTGGGCATGCGTCCACTGTCCAAGAGGCAAAGCGACTGATGATTTCCGTGGTGCGCAACAGCATGGTCGCTCTACTGGAAGCGAAGTGGCGACAGGTCGACTGGCCGTCATTAGTTTGGAGGCAAGCGCCCAGTCGAGCCGTTCTCAAGCCCGATAGAGATTGCTGTGAGTGGCACGAGGGAAACAAGAGCTGCTGCCTGTCGACCTGACGGCGAGACCGGAAGTTCCCGCTGGTTGGGTGCTTCAGAAATCCTGATAGAGTGCGTTCAGAAAATGACGCGACTCCGCGCAGGTCGTGAACATGGCGACCAGCCCCTTTGATCTGCGCACACGGAGGCTGCTGGTCGTGAAAGTGGATCATCAGCTTCATTTCCAGATGTGTAGGCACATTGGTGCGACTGTCATCGCAGCTGCGGAATCGGACGAGCTTGCGGATTTGAACTCGCCGATGTGTCCCCCAAGGTACCTGAAATGCAGAGTGCGTCGTGGAAAGAAAGTGTGGAGTAGGTTCCCTGCATGGCCTACTATAACCGTCCTCACGGGTAGGTGAGACTCCAGCTAGTATGCAGTAGTAGACTGGATGTACTTGCGATGCAGAGCTAGAAGACAGCAACTGCGCTGTCGTTGGAATGTCCAATTTCAGTCGTTGCTGGCAGCAACAGCTGCAATGCTGCAACCACGTGGGCTGGCTTTGCAACCAGCTCCAATTTCGAGGAACAGATAAACGAAATTGTTGTCCAGCAGTGCAGAACCTTGAGCACGCGTCCGGCACCTGGTTTGAACGTGTCGTCAGTTTCATTGAGTTCACGAACGTCTTGGTCGCATTGTATTTGATTTTTACCTGAAGGCGAGATCAGCTCGCCCTCCTCCAGCGGATGGGACGTCAGTTAAAGGATTTTAGAACGGACTATTCCATCTCTTTTGCGCTGCTTAGTGGCTCCAGGCTGCACTGGTTTCTAGCCTCCAGTCATACAGCAGCCAGTAGCTAGCGCAGGTGGCGACTTGCAGCAACGAATCAACCAAAAGACCCACTTCCGTAGGCTGCTCCTGTGCCGCAAACACCACACATTGACGGAGCTTCAATTAGCGCAACTTCTCCGAACTAAGGGGAGGAGTGCGTCCCATCGTTGTTACACAATCGCTGGTATGAACAAGAACACAATCTTCAAAACTGAACTGCTCGATCAACAACCGCCGACGTCATCATCACCAAAAAAAAGCATCCAAATATGGACGACAAGAAACCTTCAAGGGTCACAAGGAAGACACTGCAAACAGCAGCGTTTACTCACGTTTCGATGATGGGTGGCGACAGCATCCACTTGCAGGACCACGGTGTTCTCTCTTGAGCTATAGTAGACAGCGCTCGCCTCAGCATTACTGCGTGCAGCAAATCCGAGGGGCCAGGCGTAAAACTACCACAGGGTTGCGATACTTGTTCGGATATTATCGATGTTTGTTCCTGGAAAGTTGAACCAGCACGCTGGCGTTGCTCAACGACAAACAGGACGTTGGTGTTTGTATCCATGTCGTCACCTCATCCACCTTTGGTAGCCGTCAGCCCCCGTGGCGTCACAGCTTGTTTTGCTTTGGGAACTGCCCAGAGCTGCTAGTATTTACAGATATGGTCGGGGGGCGTGCCATGCGCACCGTCGTCGTGCCAGCGTGCCTGCTTACCACCTTAGCGGCACGAATGCGCGATGAGCGTTTCTCGAACAGCAGACACGGACGGGTATTGGTACAGTGGTGCAGCGTTCCGAGTTCGTATTTATTCACAGGAACCTTCATGGACTACTTTAGCTAATGCACTAGATTATACTGGATGGACACCTCCTTTAAACATCACAGACCTCCGCGGTGGATCACAGCAACTGGGCCACCTCCAGCCAGACGGTCGCGTCTTCGAACGGGTCCGGACAGCTCGCGAACGGAATCGGCGTCACTGGATGCACTTCGAGAAACACCGACAACAGCTCGATGTCCTCGGGTGTAAACGCCTCTTTGTGCTCGGAAATGTCGGTCGGATCTGGAAGGCCTGGCGCCAGCATGGCCACCCCTTTGGATTCGTTGAGAAGTTTCTGTCGGGCGTCTCGTAGCAGGCGGCGGTTGAGGTCCACGCGACGCTGGTTGCGGTTGGCCTGTAGCCGGTGGAGCTCGCAGTAGCGATGGAGTCCGCCTCCTTTGCGCTTGACTGTGCGCAAGTTGAAGCACCGCTTGTTGGCGTACGCGCAGCGCAAGGCCGCGACCATGGTTTCCCCGATAGTGGCGGTCTTGTCGGCGCTCGCGGTGGGGCTGATCGAGGGGGACATCCTGTTCTTGAGTGTACACGCGTGGGAGACTGAGCGATCGGCGAAAGATTGGGGAATGAAGGGTAGGAATAGTGATGAGACTGGTGACCAGCAGCGCCTCGGGGGTGGATACTGTACGTGCAGTGTATTACAGTACCGTGCAGAAGACGCCCTCTCTTCTTCCGCCCGCTGGGAGCGGATCGGACGGATGCTCTCACTGTAGAAAGTACTGTGATGCGAGCTTTCTTCACGGCGATGTGTCGGTTTCGACGATGACGCGCGGCCTCGGATCGTTGAACAAGATCATCTGAACGACTCCGGATCTCACCGAACGGCCAAGCCAACAGTAAGCAAGGATTCGTCGGCATCGCCAGCGAACGAACCACAGTCCAGTAGTATTGTAGGTGATGGCGACGTGCAGTCTACGGATTACTACCCAAAGTGGGACTTCAACAAAGCTAGGTCGGAAGTGGAAGCCAGCAATACACCAAACGCGGGCTCATCTACCAAATAACGTTGAAGAATGCCCAGCGACAATACCACAGTGCGCTGGCCGCACCGGCGGAAACAAATCCAAGCTGCACCCTCTAGTTTTCTTTTTTTGTTTTTATATTCCTCATTGTATCTACCATTTGGTGGCACTCAGTACAGCACCAACGTGGGTTCGTCTGTCCACACGGGTATGTCAAGGGTGGACATATTCCACTTCGAGATGTGTGGAAGGTTTTCAACGTTTGGCGGAGGCTATTCGTCCTGTTTTTGCACGAAAAGATGCACTGTCGAGCGGCGAGGATGAGATCGCCTGTCGCATGGGTACATCCACCAATTTACTGAGGGGTTTTGAACAGGAAGAAGCGGGAGGGCGTGTGGCATGCTGCATGTGAAGAAAACTGCTGGTGTGGACATTGAGGGATACACTAGCAGTGCTAGCAATGATGCGTTGTACTGCTCATAAGCAGCCCGTTGTTGGCGAGCTCTCGGGGTGGTATCAGATGGAGTCAGCAATTTTTCTGAGAAAACTCCGGATGTTCGTGAAACGTTTAGGATGAGTGTTCGACAGCCTCGCCAAATGTGAATATTTGGCAAGTACAGCTGTGTATGTATCGCGATCATATTCTTGTTGGCGAAGGGGACCCTTTTGTCGAACCGACGAGTTTGGCAAAAGCAAGAATCAAGTAAAATATTCGTGCTTCGAATGGTGGATCAAACTGCAGCTCGGTACTGTATTGGGTCAGTAGTACAGTACTGCACGTGACTGCTTGGCCTGTACCACGTGCTGCACAGACGGTGTTGTATGTAAGGCACCGACAAGTGTGCGCGTCGACACCGAGAGACCCTACCACTCTTCGTTTCGTCATGATGGGTATCTGAGACCTTCGATACGAAACCCGGTAGTCCAAAGAAAATCGGTGAAACCACCCAGCCCGGGACTGGATCAGTGTCGCAAAGAACGAAGGATCCTACGGTGCGCGCACCGCCAGCGGGAATACAGTCCTTCTTGGTGGCGACCGCGACTGGAAGCGTGGCATCTTCCAGCACGTCCGCAAGATTTGCAGCTCCAAACATAGAACCGCCACCGTCTTCATCCGACTGCACTCAGCTGCATGGTTGCTGTAGACCGCATGCCGTCGGTTGTGAACGCGTCTTTCGTTTTGGGTGGCATGTGCTTTGGCAGAACATCGAGAGCTAAGTCGCGTATGTTGATCCTAGGTGCCGCTGTAGTCCGCTCTTTCATACTGCATTGATCTTGTGCACAAGTGGCATTGTTGGACAGCCAGAACTTGATGGGAGCAGTTGGAATCCGTTGTTCACTAGTAGTATTCTGTACGGAAGCATGGCGTACCGTAGATCGCAGCCAACCTCAAGCATCGAGGTCTCCTCCCCCGTGTCGGCTCCAGCAGCTAGAAGCGCCCCCACCGCGACCCGACGACGTGGGGAGAGCTAGACCACTGAATACTCGGATGGCGTGTCTCGGAAACTCAGACTTGCAAGCCTGTGACAACCCAACACGGACAATTCGGTAGCAGTGAGTCAATCAGTTGTTCGCGCGGAACCAGAAAGACGCACCCCAGAGGATCCGAGACGGCGGACGGCACTCATCTCGGATCGACAGAGCTGCAAGAGCGCACAACAAACTTAACTGCGTTCTGCTGCCTCGTTTGCACGCTGTTCACCCACCTGACCCTGAATCCAGGACAGCTCCACCTGTTGCTCAACCAAGTGTGTATTACCCACCGACCTCGTCGATGCATCCAACCGTGGCATCTATAGTCTGCAAGCAGCAGGAAATACGTCGATTCAGACAGGCGTGCTCAGTACTTCAAATGAATTTTAGTGTAAAGTCCATGTGTATAGTCCTCCAAATCAGTCCTTTCCGCACAGACCGTGCTGCTCCATCCTCTGCCAATGAAGAAGGAGGACAAATCCTTAACATTATCCAGGTGCATCCTTCTATTTTGAAAAAGTATCTTGATGCGGCCACGTGCGTAGATAATAGACGGTGGTATGGAATCCATAGTGGATATGCATGGCAGTGGATGGCACAGTTCAAGTATCGAGCTATTAAAGGGGATTGTTCGTCCACAGGAACGTCGACAACGTATTACATCGCCTGTGAGCCTGTCGGTAAAGAATGGTAACTTCAACTGTCCTAGATAGTGGAAATGCCTAATGTAGGAACAGATTACAACGATTATGCTACTATTGACCAGGGTTGGACTGTACTGCTGCATCACTTGAAGAGCTTCAGTATCGACTCTCGCGACGTGATGTTGGCGCACCGTCATAGAGCGTCGTGGTCAAGAGCCCACTCGAACTCCGTGTACAGCGACAACATATGTTCGATATTCTGGGAGCCTTCTTCAGAGGACTGTGCCACCATCGAGAGGATACTGTCGATATCCTCGGGGCTCAAAAGCGTCTCGTCACCCCGTAGTTCGTCTCGCAGCTCGTCGCTCTTGGACACTGCGCGGCTTCGCTGCAGCCGCCGGCGCTGTGCGCGCACCGCTCGGCGCTTGTTGTCAACTCGTTGTTGGTTCTTGTTGGCACGCTGTCGATGGAACTCGCACATGGTGTGGAGCCCGCCGCCTTTCTTGGTGGTGCGCACGCCGTCGCAGCGTTTGCTGGAGTAGCCGCACCGTAGCTCTTCACCCACGTGCTGCCTTTGCTCGGGCATCCAGGAACTACTAGCGTTGAGGTGTGCATTGGCCGCCATGCTGTTGGTTGACTTGAAGGACGGATCCTGTCGACGTTTGAGAGAAGATCGCGAAATGAGCAGCGCCTCGGGGGACGCCATGCCAACGCCCGAGGGGTTTGAGACTGGCCATACAACTGGATACTGCGTCGTAGAGATCCGTTTCGGAGCTGGAAGCCCATCGTTTCTGAGTCGAAGATGTGGACCTTCTTTTTTCTTCTTCGGAACTGACGTGTGGTTGCGCTGACCATGTTGGTAAGTTAGAGCTCACGTGGTTAGAGGGGAGGCTACAGTAGTAGAGCGGCCTGTCTCGACTGTTCAACCCACCAAAACTGAACGTATTTAGTGTGTTTGAGTGAAACGAAATATTGCAGTGCAGACGTACGCGCAAAGTGGTCACGTGGAGACCAGGACTCCTCTTCTGCTTGGATTTGAAGCAAATCGCGCGCCACACCGAAGTGCTTGGGTGCGAGTGACTGGGTGGCCATCCACCTACCCACTCACCACTACCGTCGGCTGGTGGAGGATTCTCATGGTCTCCGATGTGAGAGGCCATCAGTTCTAACTGTTTGACTTCCGAAGAGCTGTTTACAGCCGTCGACCCTGTCTGACCGAAACTGAACCCAAAGTTACCAGCAGCACTAGTGTTGATATGTTACCACAACTCCAGCGTTCAGTTGTGAATATAATAGTTCAGGAACTCCACGCTGTTGCGACATCCACCTCACATACTTTAGCACATACTTTAGTATGAAAAACGCACAATCTTGTCTAGTATCGAATATAAGTGTATAACAAGATACCCATAGAACAAAATTAAACAAACACAGCCTTCTGTACGCCGCAGATGCTTAGAGTTGAGATGTCTTATCCACCGAATTAGGAAATTGCAAGTTTATCCATGCAATTTGAAAATCCAACTTACCGTCTGGTGCTCGCACAAGAGCAAGAAGGACGCGAATCGCATGCCGATTTCCGTTCGGCCAACCCAAACTATGGTGAAACTGCTAAATGGACCAAAGCGGCCAACACCGAGTGGAGATGATCGTCCGGATCCTCTACTACGATACTAGTACGGTTAATCAAAGTGGATCCACCTTCCAGCTCGACGTGATTTTCAGTCCGGATATTCAAGTTCTTTTCGATCAAAAACTGTTTCATAAAATATAACTTTTCGTGATATACTTACGAAATTTATAAATATCAGTTCGGACACTGGTCTAGGGTCAAAATAGTGATAAATGAGAGCAGTGTGTAAACCCACATTTGTAAATTTTGGCATCAGGTGTCGATATTTAATATCGATAAATGACACCAGTGTCTAAACCCGCACTAAGTGTGTTCGAGAAAATCACGTCCAAAGAACCTATTGGGGTGAAAGTAAACAGACCAGATTTGACCAAAACAGATTTTAAGATATCACAAATGATGTTTAATAGAAGGCATTTGATCTCCAGAAAACTGTTGAAGTTCTGGGACAAAAACATAAGTTTAAAAATGTATAAAAAATGTTTTGTGCCAGAACTTCAACATGTTTGTAAAAACACATGTCACTCTGATACACCAACAAAGTCGATTTTGTTTCAAAGTGGTTTGATTCAGCAGGAGATAATACACTGACTGAATCTGCACAAAAACTAGATGAAATTTTCTGACGCTAGGACTAGCGCGGAAAAACATGCACTGCACCGCGACGGATTGACTTCTTGCGAAGCTATACTCAATTTGTAGCTGAAATCGCGATCCAATTCTGTCAGCTATGGGCTAAGACACTTAATGTTCTGCGTGGTCTCAAATGAGGTGTGGGGCAATGTCCCAGAGTCCGCCAAAAAATGCTTCACCTGAGAGAGATCAGATGGCTGCTGCGACAGTTGACACTCAGAGGATACTCTTCACGTCTCGACTTGAAAGATACCATACAAAAACTTAAAAAATTCAATACGTAATACAACATTCACAGTCAATTAGGTTGGCGAAGAGTCTTAAACGACCTTATTCGATCAGACTCGTCAGCATGACGTCGTTCAGCCCGTTGCTACTCAGCAGCGAGGCGTCTTCCCACGGCCACAACAGTGGAAATTCCGACTCCACACCGCGCGGCGATTCGGAGACAGCGGTCGGCATCGGCGTCGCTTCGCAGAGCACGGTCTCCAGCAGCTCAATGTCCGCGTCGCTCAGCATCACGCACTTGAGAGGGGTCATCTCGGGCCTTTTCGCGCTATCAGTGATAGACACTGGAGCTGTCGCTTTCGCCGCATCAATGCGCTTACGCTCTTGCCTCCGCCTGGCGCGCAGCTCGCGGCGCTTGTTGTCCACACGGCGCTGGTTGGCGTTAGCGCGGCGGCGGTGGAACTCGCAGAACCGGTGGAGCCCGCCGCCCTTCTTGGTCGTGCGCGTGTTGGCGCAGCGCTTGCTCGAGTAGCCGCACTGGAGATCATCCTCTGACAGAAGCAACGAGGTCATGCTGTCGTCGCTGCGGGCCTCGGACCTGTCGTGGAGGCGGTTGTCTTGTGACATGGTGAGTTGGAGCTGAGTGAAGAGATGAGGAAACAGGAGGTCGAGTTGTTGGTCAGTGCGCAAATTGAACAATGGCTCACGGCTACCGTGGCCCGATTTGTCGGGGATGTTAAGTTGGCTCCTTGTCCTCCAGCTGGAGCAAACTGACCACAAGCGAATGCGAATGGCGATTCTGTTGCGCGATTTCATGTCAGTTTGGTGCTGAGAAATTGCCAAAATGGAGATGCTCTCACAATTAAAACAGAGCGCTTCAGGGGGATCGATCAAGGAACAACTGAAGTCTTTATCGCGTTTTCCACAGAACAGATTAGAATAGGCGGGAGCTAACATTGATGATTCTGTGTTCTTGAGACTAGCCCTTGTGGTACAGCACAACTTGAAACTCAAGTGTGTGTGTGGCAGATACCAATAAAACTTCACTGAGTCTGAAAAGTCACGTTTCACTTAATGCACCTGAAGATCCAGAGGCAGCAAGCACATGTGAGAACTGTAGACAACGAGAGGGCTTTAGGGTCAAAGCTACAGTATTGTGTATTTCAAACATCCTCGCACCCTTTTGCGGAAACGCAGCTCGCCACGATGTCACTGACTTTAACTATGGAAAAGAGTGTAAATTATGGAAGTAGCATCGCGATGTCGACGAGAAACTTCAAGCTGGACTTTTTCAAAAGGCCAGGCCAGTCCGGTTCAGCAGTTGCAGCACTGTATCCCCTGTTGGTCTGCCTGATACTGTCGCGCGTTTTATGCGTTTTGCAACTTGTCGCGCGCAGAGGATGCACCTTCACAGGCGCATCCTCTGCGCGCGACAAGTTGCAAATGCTGCGCATGACGCAAACCGCAGCTTCACTCACAGCACCCTTCTCATACCGTACTGTACAGAAGTACAAGGCTTGCAGTCGCTCGATGACTATGATATAATATGCGAAACCAAGCAACGGAACTGTACGTACAGTGTATCAAGCGGTGGATCGCGCATCCACAACGATTCTCTTTGAGCGAATTGGCAATAGTGGCTTCACCACGCTCGCAACGCCGAACCGAAAAACGAGCTGTTCAGTGGATAGTACATCATGAGACAAGCTCTCCATTTGCCTGAGAATCAAATGGAACCAGTTGAGGTGGTCCACATGATAGGCGACCAAACTGAATTGCTGGCCTTCTCCAGCAATTCAGTTTGGCGATCCACGACGAAAGGCCCGACTCACCCATCGTCTTGAGGGAACTGAGACTAAACAGCAGCGAAAAAAAAAAGATCTCGAGAACCAGAGACGCTGGAACAAATTGAGGACGGAATACTACAACTGTTGCTTGTTTGCTTCTGTTTTGTTGGGTGGTGCTCCACGTATCAAAACCTAGGGACAATCTCATCCTAACATTTTAATGTTTTCTTAAGTACTGTAATGTACTGTATTGTACGGAGACATGGCGGAGTAGATGGTGAGGCTATTACAGTTCGGTGGTCATCTTCGTGGATGTGGCGGCTTGACCATGCAGAGCGTGACACTCGGGTGGAGCGCTTTGTTGGTGTGGAGCGGCTGCGGTTGGTGCATTGGACCACTTCAACTTGGAATCACAAATGTGGACCACACAGGCTGTGACTGGCAAACATCGGTCTCACGTCGCATATTTTTACTGTATTCACTGTCAATCTGGATTCGTACTCTCTCGCGCTCTCGCTCTCCATTTCTCTCTTTCATGGCCTCTTGGAAATCAGACAAGTGATGCCACAACCAGTAGTCGAAAGAAGAAGAAGAAACGAAAACAAAACAAAATACGATAAGCGTCTCATTTTGACAACTGTATCCCACATTTTTTTTTTCTTTTGTGAAAGTGGACGGTAGTTGGTCGTTGCCCCTCATACGGCAGCTATGGACATATCATACACGGTGCTCAGACGCTCATTGCCATTAGATGTACGTATGGGTGAAGCGCTGGTGGGCTGGCGCAGACCGGAGTTCCGAACAGCATCTCCTGCAGCCACGCCACATCTTCATCCGACAAACTGGTCTGACTGTGCGTAAAGTCCACCGGGTCGGGCAGGCCAAGCGTAGAAGCTGCTTTCTGAGTCGTTGCGCGGGGCTTGAGTGCCTGGCGACGCAGCATGCGCAGCTCACGGCGCTTGCGGTCGACGCGGCGCTGGTTTCGGTTCGCGCGGATGCGGTGGAACTCGCAGAACTGGTGGAGCCCGCCGCCTTTCTTCGTGGTGCGCAGGCTGTCGCACGGTTTGCTCGAGTAGGTACAGCGCATGTGGTCTTCTAGGTGCATGGAGACGCTCATGGTGCAGCGCATGTGGTCTTCTAGGTGCACGGAGAAGCGCATTGTATCTCGTATACGGCAGATTCGGAAATGATCGGACGACCGAACCTTAGACCTTCTGGTAGAAGATGTGATTCCCCCCAAGGCTCCATGCACGCACCAGCTTGAGATCTGAGAAGCCCTCATAGGAGTAGTGCTCTAGTCTAGCTGTAAATGGGTTGCGGTGGGAAGCAACCGTGCACATGTGTGTGTGTGGGGGGGGGAACGGGAGCTGAGCTGATGAGCACGAGTCACTGGCTCGTTTGATGGCTCGGAATGCAAAACGCCTCCACTTCCGCTGTGACGATCCGAAATACGACTGTCTGACCCTGCAGTGTGCTTGAGTTCAGTGTCAGAACGTTCCTCACGCGAAGGCGCCAAGAATTACTCTGAACGGCAACCCATCCGGATCGGGATCGTCATTTTTTATGGAACCTCTGTTGTCAGCGGAAGAAAAATGGGTGATCAGATGGACGACCGCCATCGCCACCTACACTGGCACCTTGGTGCACGCGATACAGTACTGTATAATACGAAAGCACAGTGACGAAATATATAAATATGGTCAGCGATGAACCCCCAGTCCTGTAATGTGTGGGAACTTTAGACGACAGTCCGCTAGCGTTATCTGAACACGAGAAGTTTTTTTTCAGACGGGCCATCTCCTTCCAAAATGGCGAGAGTGGCTGGTCGACTTTGATTGTTGGTCATACCATGGCGACGTTGCGCTCATAATCATCGATCGTTCAAATCCTCGCTGCAGATTTACTATGGTAAACTGAACTGAAATCACGTGAGGGGTCCCTTAAACTGGCTGTGGAGAACGCTTTCACAACAGTGCACTGTGCTTGAAGGAGAGGACCGTGTTGTGCCTGCAATATTCGCGAAAGCCCAGCCACAACAGCGAGAAACCGCCACGACTGAACGGAAATGCGTCGACTCGACACATCAAAATCAAACTTCTTTACATGGAGCAAGAGCCCACGCGATCCTCCGTAGCTCATCGACGCCAAACAGCTCGAACGTGCCAGACCAACTGGCCACATGGATTGTCGCCAGTATTAGTGGCCGACAACAAAACAAGCCGATCCAACAACCAACAGTTTGACTTGAACCAATGAGATGAAAAAGGCCGCTGCGGTGTGGCAGCGCTCTCTCTTCACTTTCTCTCTCCACGTATAACGTCAGGGTTCAGTGAGCGAGAGCAATCATGCATCCATTATGTGGCTCTTCTACGACGCTGTGGAGACTGTAGCCAACCAGTGGAGGGCGTGTCTTCAACCAGCTGGTCCAAGACACGAACATCAGATCGACATCCCAACTCAGATCGAGCCCAACCGACGCGGCCGATGGTGAGGCCTCATCAGTGGTCATTCGGACCGTACGGCGCAGCGTTGGTCAGCCTCAGCATCGTTTACCGCCAACAACGCCGCGTAAAAATCTGTGACTCAGATTATTGTTGTGGTAAAACCATGAGTTCGAGTCACGCGGCAATTGATGGCATTGGAAACCCACGCACAACAAGTCAATCCTTGTGCGATTTTGAGTTGATCACTTGGCACCAGGAGCGTCCAGTACCAGTATGCCTACATCCGGTCGAGCTTGCCCACGAGGCAAGAGTAGACAAGGAACACCAGCACCCAGTTCAGTGTAGTGGGTAAAAGAAAGCATTGGTCTAAAGGAGAAGAGAGCGAAGCACACTGCAGGCGTGCTTAGCATCGTCAGATCAATCAATTGGTGATAATTCGACGTGAACCACAAATTATAATGTGGTCCACACACAGAGAGGCTATGGCACCTGCCACTCCATCTCCACGC
The DNA here is from genome assembly GCA_023336445.1 of Pythium dissimile. Taxonomy (NCBI): domain Eukaryota; phylum Oomycota; class Peronosporomycetes; order Pythiales; family Pythiaceae; genus Pythium; species Pythium dissimile. The sequence goes on along the minus strand of JAADWZ010000183.1, from coordinate 36,151 downwards.
TCTGCACTGTCTATTGCTTTCCGCTTTATATGCTCACTTTCGTCGAACTGTTTGATTGTTGGATTGTCGTGCTTGTGTGATGTGCACTATCGTGCAAATTGGAGTTCAACTAGGCATCTCGGTGTCCATCTTAACGTCAACGCGGACACGAGCCCGAGGCCACTTGAACTTGAACACGCCCCCGCCCCCGCTTGCTTACTATACGTCGCTGCACCGTATGGCAAAGCCGACCACCGCTTGAGCGGACGGTATTGCTGTGAGCGAGAGCAAGCAGACATGCAACTGGTCACTTTCTTAGTGGCGTCGAAAACGTCTACTAGAACACAGTGACGCATCTAGGATCTTCGTAGGAGCCTCGTGTAGAGTGTAGTTCTAGACAGCACAATTGGAAGCCTCAATGGCTTACTACAATCCTTGCCTCCGCCCAAGGAAGCTCACGATTTTACTTCTGCATTCATTGCTTGGACCTAGAGGATTCTGTGTGGGAGCCTTAGTTCAACACAACTGTTCACTCGTCCAAGCGATGGTTGTTCCCGTCTCAGAACGCGCCCTGCTGTGGCCAAATTGTAGAGCGGTCTCCATTTGTAGCAGAGCAAGTGGTGGCGTTCACAGCAGCAGTAGTACTTGTCGCCATTTATATATTGAACGCAAGGGTGCTGCCATCGTTTCGTGAAAGCCCACGATTACTCCTCGTCGAGAGATGGTAAAAACAACGAAGCCGTTGGGATTGAGGAAGTCTAACCAGCTAAGCACGTTTCCATGTGACGTAACAAGAGCCTTCAAGCGAGCGTTTATCTGTTGCCCAATGAACCCAACAGTCTTGATCGAGTGCGCGTTCTGGTATCGATAGGCGTGGAGTGTCTTGCCAAGTTCACAGTCAAAGACATTTATCTGATGCAATTCAGAACTGAGATCTCCAGACATCTGATGCATCGACCTCCCCGTTCTGATCCCACCATCTGATTCCTCAACTTCAAGGTGATTTGTTGGATTCGGTCACACCCCGTGTCCAGTACAACAATGATACAGCTCTACGCCTTCGCATAGATGGAATCCATCTAGCTCTGCGCACCACGCATCCTGGTGCAATGGATGTGTATAGGATTGGTAGCATAGATCTCCATGACGGCAGAAGAGCTTCTTGCTTGCGTTATGGATGCTATCCCGTTGGCATCCAGCCAAGTTGGCTGCCTGGAAGGATGGCTGGCTGGAAGGTTGGTCCATCGCGTGCGGGAAGCCGGATACTTTTTTGGTTTGAGACCAGACGCCTGCTGCATGAGTGTACCGACAGCCGTTGGGATGGGCTTCCTCGCCACTAGCGAGCAGTACAGTACTGTAGTACTGTCGGTAGTGGCCTGACGCGCGCCGCAAGGATTCTCGGCGTCCGAGAACCCTCCAACTGTACTCATGTGAACGCTTCCAGTGCTCGGGCAATACTGCAGTTGCGACGTCTCCATTGCCAGTGATGACCATGTGCTGGTGCACGCTTTGCGGCGCAGGCTCAGAACAATGCGGGATTTCGTGTCGGTAAAACATGGCATGTTGTGTTTGGATCTGGCCATCGATGTTCAAGTTCAGTCCGGAAGGGACCGTGCAGAAGTGACTGTGCAGTGTGACTTGGCTCGCAGACCATCTGGACGAGCAATCCGCTGCTTGCTCACGGGTTCAATACTTGAGTCAACTAGTCTGACGGACGGCTGCTCAGACTGACTGCAGCGTCTGGTTCGGTGGAATCCCGTACAGTATTGCTCCTTCTACTTTAGTACAGTATTGACGGAGACAACCGCTGTTCCTCGCTCTGTGCATGCAGCGAGAACTGGTATAGTACAGTAAAAAAAAAACTTGTGACGAAACGTTGAGTCGAGTCCATGATGCTGCTATTTGGGGGGCGTGATCTACAGTACATACCACTGCGATGCAGTATCTAATAGCTACGCAATCAGCGTTTACACTGAAAAGATTCCTCCGCGCCACGCCGCGCTGCAGTGCGTGTCTTGTTCTGATCTAGGCGGCTGCGGGAACGGTAGTAAATAGCTGGCCTCCTTGCCAAACAGGATCGTTTGAAGCATCACCACGTCGTCCAGCGTGAGCGCCGCGCTGTCGCTGGCAATATCCACGGGGTCCGGCAGTGGCAGCGCGTTCACCACCGCGTTGCTGCGCTTGAGCAGCTGCCGCCGCAGCGACCGCACGGCGCGGCGCTTGTTGTCCACGAGCCACTGGTTCTTGTTGGCGCGTAGGCGGTGGACCTCGCAGAACCGGTGCAGTCCGCCGCCTTTCTTGTCGGTGCGGAAGTTGGGGCACCGCTTGCCCGCGTAGCCGCAGCGCAGGTCCAAGTCGAGATCGTCGAGATCGTCGAGATCGTCAACGTCGACGTCGATTCGGTGGTGGCTTGAGTGTTTGGAGAAGGCGTCCAGGGCCATGGATGGCGGCGACTGGGAAAACGAAGTGTGCATGGTCAGGGAGTGAGAACTTGGATACTCGTGGTGGATTACGAACTGACAGTTGAGGAGGGAGCACCACACTTCGGACTCGGCGAAGCCGGATTTCTCTTGAATTCCCCATGAGGAATCTATGTGCCTATCCGATGATGCGCCGCGTGGACAACCCACTACACTACACATGGTTCCGTACCGAATTATACGTTGGAGGTGGGGAATCCAACGACAAACGTGGTCGATCGCTTACTTATGTGGTCAAGTGGATTCAATATACTATACTGAATTGTGTTTTTTTTTTCTCCCGCGCGAAATCATGGCGTCCCTCTCGCCCAGCGATTGCTGGAGTTTCTCGTGAGTTGTGTGAATGAACAGTGGATGGCGCCAGCCGTCTGGTACACCCATCCGGAAGTCTGTGTGGAGTATTGCCATACCAGATAGGATTTCAATGGCGGACAAACAAACGTCTGGACGTGTAATTTGATCGCGATGGGAACCGCTTGCCACACTACACCTGTGAAGGACTAAATTACTACAGTACGGCCGAATTGGTCACTATTACGGAGTCCACACGGGCTCACGGGGTGGCGAGAGAGATTCTCAAAGGGCTTCCAGGTCGAACGACTGGAGATATATGTACTTACATGTACTATGCTATACCCCGTCCCATAGGAGTCTAACTGAGTGGGTCCAGCACCTAGTCTATATGTGTACATAAAAGTCCCGTAGTGACCACAACTGATCGCTTGCTTGCTCCTCGCTTCCACTCAACAAACCCTTCCATGCTCCGATTTTCTCATACAGACCAGCAAGGCACGCGCTGGTCCTGACGCAGTATGAGTGGACGGCGCGATAGAGAAGTCGGCGCCGGCGCCTGCCACGCGCGGGCGAATTTGGTGGCTTCGGCCAACCAGAGGCTCGGGGATGCAATTAAAGGCTGATGCATTTCGCCATTCTGTAATTGGCTCAGGTTCAGCGCAAATGAAAAGCATCCACCTTTGATTGCATCCCGTTGACCCAGATCCCCATCTCCCTTTGGTCATCATGAGCAGCACTGTGTGGACCATGGCACCCTCGCTCCGTCCTTTTGAAGAGGTGATCTTCGTGTTCTCACTCCCTCCGAAATTGAATGAGAACAACAAAACAAAAAATAACAAGAATCCATCACTATCTGAATTTAAAATTGAGATCTGCCCTACACTCGAAGGCCCCGCGCCTAGGGGTTGCTTGTCGGATGAGAGGCCACACACACAGCATCCGCCTCAGCTGGCTCTGACGCGACGCGGAGTTGGCTTTAGAGAATGATAAGTGCAAGTGCAAAACCCGCTCGCTCGTGACAGGCTGTTGAGTGGCTTCGGCAGTCCACGCCCAATCTGTTGCTTACTCAGTTGGTTCAGCGTGCGAGGAACTATTGTATAGGTAGGTAACGGCCATGGGTTTGCCTTGGATGCTACCGTTTACGGAGTCTTTTTTGGGCGTGCCATTGGTTATACCCAGCATCAAATCCTGGTTGCCCTCGCTCTGGCCCAACAAGTGGTTCAGTTGACACCGGTCAAACGCACTTTTCAGCGGCATTTTCGACCTGCCTATCGCTCTGCTCGACTCGAAATTGGCCGTGGTCAAGCTGTTTTTCTTCTGCAGGGTCGATTCGTTGAGCGTGTCCGGGTGATTCTGCGAGCTTTTAACTGCTGGTCATCCACCAAGGTACAGTACTACAACGCGTCTCTTCCAGTGTCGAACTCACACGGGCGCGAGATGGTCAGAGGTCGCCGTTTCTGGCGTCCCCACTGCGACCCCACGAAATCGTCAAGGAGATGGGGACTCGGCCTTCTTCTCTCTCCACAATCCACAGGCGTCCAGTGGGTCGTCCAGTCTGGACGCTCCACTGGTCCTCTGGCTTTCCAAGGTGCAATCCACTGGCGTGTGGGCCAAACTCCAAAATATTCGCTGTTGCTGCAGAAAAAAAAATCGTCTCCTCCACCTTCAAGTTGGACGAGGAACGAGGGTACACTGTGCGTCCAGTCGACCATGTCAGGCGCCAAGCGTCTCACTGACGACTCCACGGGAGTTGGATAACGATGGAGACGGTGGAGCAACTTTCCTCACCACGCAAAAGTGGCAAATGTCACCCAACAAGTAGCGAATCAAGGCTGTCCGCACATCCGTGAAAGCTGCAACTGGATCTCGCCTGACCACGAGTCACATGTCGCAGATCCGACCTTTTTCATTATCTAGACTGTTCTGGGGAGTCGACTAGTGTTTTGCACCATTGCAGCCCGAATTCGCACCAGGAAAATGCACACTGTGCTGTGCATACTGTATTGGACTCCAAGTGCTTGAAAAGTCGACACGGATACATTTCTTAGACTTTCACTCACATTTCCTACTCTTACTATCCACCCACGCCACGCAATAAGGCCCTGCTGTCGGCCGTTAACCCAGACAAGCGAACGTTCGTGCAGCGCTTGCCGCTGTACCCGCAGCGCATGGCGTCGTCGGGGAGCGCCGTGCTGGTAGCCGCACGAATGTCCAGCGGATTCATGGCTGACGGATCGAGTAATCTGGGAGGAGGACGTCACGCAGTGAAAGCTCAACTTGTCCGCTGGATTCGCGGCTTGGTGTGGTTATTTGGATAGTGTGTACCAACTGCTCCGGAGAGACACGGCACCGCCCAGATCTCTTCTCTGGCGTGTTTTCTGGGCGCGCAATCGGAGCCTACTTCCCATCAGGTTGGATTATGCCGGCCGCGGGAAGAAAGAGGCGAGTCTGGATTCCAGACCACGTCGCTTCGAAGTGATCGTATTCGGAACCGAATACGCCAAAATTGCTTCCAGGGTTTCAACCGTCCAGTGCAGTATGCATCGCAATTTGAATCTACCGGCGTCCTGAGGAGAAGAGTGGCCTTTCCGCGCCTCACATTGGTGGCTGCAGCAACTGCTGTACTGGTGCACAACGTGGAGATATGACTTCCAGTGTATTTCAAACTGTGGTATGAGGTGTCCAGCATGAAGGGTGGCGAATCATCCAGATTTGGTGTTGGTAACAGTCCGAGGGTCCCAGCTGGTGCGTGAGCGGACGAGATCGCCTCGTCTCCTGCAACTTCAAGTTGCGCGGTGGGTTTCAGTAGGTCGCGCTCGTTGCGATATGTACTGTAAAGGTGCGCGTCCCACGAGCGTTTCTGGAGTGCACTTCACCGCACAGCCCACATCGGCCAAGACCCAGTGGGCGGAAAGAAGCATATTCCCTTCTTCTCTGAGCGCTGGTGCCAATTGTGAAAGAAGTCAATTGTACCTGTGGGCACGGCACTCGGCTTGGGAGCTCACCACCTTCATTCCGCCTTCTCTTCCTTGTCCGTAGCTGCTCCGCGCCAGCCTGCATGGGCCTTGGTGAAACCGTCCTGTTGACGTCGTTGTTCTCACCGGAAGCCACCACGCTACTAGTACGAACAGCTGCTGAAGTGGCGTTATCTGATGGAAGCCTCGACAGCGCTTCTATGAAAGTGGTGGCTGGCATAAATCAATCTGCATCAATGGGATGCGGCGGGGGCGACGTGGGAGCGGTCAGGCCAGTCAACCAGGCGACGGTGGGATCCCAGGTCGAAACCACTGTTGTGTGGAGAATTGCTTGATGATCAAAGGGTTCACATCCCTTACAGAGGATTCACAATCCATCTCTTTATTCGGCGGACAGTCGCCAAACAATCCCACCATTCCGCGGAGCACGCGCCAACTTCAAGGCAAAACAACAAGAAAAAATTGATAGAAAAGCGTTCCCTCCTGCTTCAAGTCGAGTTGGACGATGCCGCCCATGGCGTGCGTTTCTGGCGTGCGGGTCCTCGCATCCATTGTATAAACCGTATCGACTCCACGAAACATGAGGAGGAAAAAGACTCGCGAGGAGAGGGTGTCCTTCTCCCTCTCAAGAGTGACCATGCGGGTCAATCCTAGATACAGTACAGTGCTGTACGTGCTGAAAGACAAATGCAATTGGTTTGGTCACGCGTGAGCGTTGAAATAAAGTCCGACCAGTGCACGCCGTCACACGCACGTCGCAGAGTCGAGCGCTTCTCCACATCAAATGCTCTGTGCCCGTGCGCTGGCAATCGCTCGGTCGCTCTCTGACGCACAATGCCACTCACTACACGGTGGACGATCGCTTTATTGACCGACCTACAGAATCTCCATTTGTTTTTGTGTGTCTCGACAGCACGATCATTCACTTGCAGCTACAGTACTTACTCCAGCGATCCACACACAAATGCCACAACGCGCGCGCATGCTTAGACCCACACGCCGACTTGGCTCCAGCTTGGCGGCAGCGTGGCTGGTGTTGCAATCTCTTCGCTCGGGACCGGAAACAACAACGCCTCGAGCACGACGACGTCCTCGAGTGTGACGATGGTCGCGTCGGTGGTGAGCTCCACGGGGTCCGGCAGAGGCAGAGGCCCGGACTCAAGCGTCTTGCAGCGCTTGAGCTGCTGGCGGCGAAACGCGCGAATCGCGCGGCGCTTGCGGTCGACGCGCCACTGGTTCTGGTTGGCTCGTAGCCGGTGGAACTCGCAGAACCGATGGAGCCCGCCGCCCTTTTTGGAGGTGCGGGCGTTGGTGCAGTGCTTGCCCGCGTAGCCGCAGTGCGCTGGCTCACTGGACGCCAGCGCTGAAGAGTCCGCAGCTAGCAGAAGAGCCGATATCATGGTGCTTGCAGGTGCCGCAGTCAAAGACGAAATGCGCGTTAAACTTGACCAGCTCTGGTGGATACAGAATGTGGGTTTGAACGGCGACGGTGGACAAACGCGACTCCACGGCGATCCCACCTGCTTTGCATTCTTGCGCCAGCGCCGATGCGCAATATGAGTGGATTCCCGCCGATCGGATTACGCCACTGTGCGGGAAAGGAGGCGAGGAGGTGGTGGATTACATTACAGGCGCGGGGCATTGTGGTGATCGTGATTTGCAGCAACCTCAAGACACAGTCATTTGCGATTACCGGTACCGTCACTGGGAATGAGCCAGTTGTTGCCACCTAACCGTGTAGGCTGCACCCGCACAACACGTTGGCAGGTTCCTGAACGCATTCAGCTCCCACGTACATTAGTTGACGGGGAGCAAACGCCCATGGTGCTTGAAGCCAGAAGGTCGTTGTGTCCGCTCCAACTTCAAGTTGTCGATCACACTGGTCTGATCGAGAGCGTTTCTGGCGCATGCAATGCGCATCGTCGCACTACTGAGCAGTTCGGGTTCAGCTCTGTAGGGTTTAAACACCATCGCTATTGACAGGCGTAGGTGGTCTAGGATTCCTAGCGTCTCCTTCCTGGATCACTGTAGGTTAGAAAAGCGCGAATCGACATGACGTCGTCTGGTGTTCATCGTCATTTCATTCAACTGCTGCTGCCGTGTTGATGGATGAGCTGAGGACGCCACCGGATTCCTATGGATGTATGGAATTCGGAAGGCGTCGACTCGCTTCTGAGTGGGATAATGTTCCACTCCATTCCAAGACGCCGTCTCTGTGATCAGAAATATCCGTCCACGATTCCACCGACCAGCATTTGCTTTGAACAGATTGTCGCCTACAGTCTGATCAATGCACGCCGGCCTATTCTAATTCATAGTCGTGTAACACGGTTGTGCGAACATGGGTACAGTGCCCGCTTAGCTCCACACCGCTCAGCACGACACGACGCACCGAACGTGGAGCCTACAGAGAAGATCCTTGGGTCGAGATGGACGAGTATCTATCGCACTGTGAGCTGAGCTCAGGCAGATCCAATGCACTAGCATCCGAATTGGAATAGATTTGGTCGAGGAGACGTCCTCCCTTCAACATGGGTGGGAGGACAATTGAACCTAGCGCGCCGTGGCTCTGTAGAGTTTCGCATTCAGATTCAGCTTGCAATCTTCGATTGCTCACTCGACTCGCGTATGGTACAGTTCTCAGCTTCCTGTCGAATCAGGCAACGAATCTTTTAACTTCAACTAGTGTCTAATAAAGACTCCTCTCGCTAAGGTCAACAGGACCCTTCGCTCTGGACGCGACGTCTATCCACGCCCGAAAGAAACCCAGAGAGAGAGAGCAGGCGTGTCGATTGGTGGAGCGGAAGCTGCAGCTCTAGAACACATTTGTGAACTAGTCCATGCGTGTATGTTTTTGATGCACTGTCGAGCTGAGAGGCTCTGTACAATCCAGAGGTTCCCACCAACCAATCCTTCAGACCGTCACTCATTGACGATTGCTTGGTGGCGAGGCCTGAGTACTGAGTCAGTGACTGGCCCTCCACATCCAGTCCGGTGAGCATCTGCGCCAACCGATGTTCTCCGTCCCAGTGTGGAGCAAGGAAATTCACACCAGACGGTCCCTCGTAGGATTTGGTAGTGGTGTTGGATCCATCGTGGTTGCGCTTGTGCTGCAGTGGTCCAGGAGACAACCTTCTCGCTCGCTCTTGGTTTAGCTGGAGGACCCTCACGGTAGAGCGCTATACGGTACGTCGCCAGGGTCTTTTTGAATGACGAAATATTAAAAAACATAAAACACAGGCGGTGGGGGTTGTGTCACACCCAACGCAATTCCAGCACCTCAGTCACGATATTTGAAGCACAGATCCCACTCATTTTGATTTCATATTTACAGTATCCAAGTACATTTTAAACCCGCATTCCTTTCCCCGTCTTGCCGAGCTAATACTAGCTCAACAGCATGGCTCGATATGAAGGCATCACGTCAATCGCCGTGGCGCTAGTGCTATTGATAGTACTGGACGGATGTCCAGGCACGCACTCGAACTCGACCAGGTCGCTGCCAAACAACATGGCGCGCAGCAGCTGGACGTCGGCCAGCGTGACGGCCGCGCACTCTTCGACGATCGCAACGGGATCCGGCAGCGGCAGCGCTCTCACCACGGCTTTGCTGAGCTTGAGCTGCTGCCGCCGCAGCGATCGCAGCGCGCGGCGCTTGTTGTCCACGCGCAGCTGGTTCTTGTTGGCGCGCACGCGGTGGAACTCGCAGAAGCGATGCAGTCCGCCGCCCTTTTTGCTCGTGCGCGTGTTAGTGCAGCGCTTGCCCGAGTACCCGCAGCGTAGATCGGCGGCGTCGTATTCGCTGCTAGTGGTGTGGCGGTGTGGTACAGGTACTGCCGTTCTCTTGGCCACCGTGGAGCGTGTGGGAGGGTCGATGTAGGGCGTGTCTTTAATCAGTGGAGCCATCTTCGGCGTTGCTCGTGGTGTGCCGAGAGAGCAGATAGCGAACTGAGTGAAGCTAGGCGGGACCCTTCCCAGTCGAATTGCGCGAGGAAGGGAGGCTGGCGCGTGGCCGTTGGATGGTGCAGTCCAACACACTGCACTGGATTGTATTGGACTGATATCGGATGTTGGTCTCCGGTAATCGGAATTCCTTCGCGCAGTGGCGAAGCCCTTTTCGACACAGATGGCGATACGTACGGTAAATAATACTGTAGGTTCCGTTACGCTTCGCGCCCCCTAACTCGATAGTGTCAGTCCGATGGAAGGCCCTCCTTACTACTAGTCCATTGTCGAGATGCTGCTTCCCACAGTGGTGGAATCACAGTCACTGTCTGTGGTCCCCATACAAAACCCTAGATGTATTTATTTATTTGAAGTCAGTGCTCTTTCGCTTGAAGCGAAATCACGGGCCAGTCGCCGTCGCGCGATTGCGCAGATGGAGGGACAAAGAGTGTCTGGCCGGGGACAGAGACTGCACAACCGCCGACAAGAGCGTCATTTGTGCTCATCATACACTGGACGGCTTGTCGTTTTTTGTACGCCGTGGGGTTTGGGTGGTGGTGCATCTACACTCATCCCAAACGAAATGGCTACACTCGGGAAATTGTATCGGCCTGGCGTCCGCACTTTTCACGAGTTTGGAAAGAGAGCGGTCGAGAAAGCAAGCGAGAATCCCAAAGTGTGTTGTGGGATTCTGCATCGTTCTTCATGGGAACCCACCCACCAAAGGCGCCGCTGGCGTGCCGCTGGCTGGATGATCCAGAGTCTGGACACACTGGTTCTCTCCCACCGCCGTAACTTGTTCAAATCACTAGAATACAGCGCACACTTGAATACAGAGAGCCGGCTGAAATCGGTTCTGCACTCCGAACGAAACGCTACGGGACACTCTAGTGGGAATAGAAAAAAAAAAGATCCCGAACTGTGGGCATAGTTCCCAATCTGCCATAATCTTTTGGCGGCGTGCCCCGTCACAAGGCTCGTATTAGACCGTTTGGCGTCCAGTTGTATCACTGTCATCAGGACTGTACCCTCTCTGTTTTATCTTGCGTATTGTTGACGTGGTGCAAGTTTGGTAGATTTGGCTCGACGCTTAGGGACTGCATAATATGGTCGCGCGGCTAAAGGGGTCCATTTACATCGGATCCGTATGGACTGTTCGGATAGGATACCGTGCAATTGACTCTGGAAGCCGTGTCCAAACTGAACGGATTGGTTCAGTTGTGGAATGGAGTGCGTGGAAGGGCTCCCGTACTTTAGTGCTGCTGCGCGCGCCGTCTCCTATAGCCTGTCACCTGTGAGTCTCGAGACTGCGCCGCCTCTTACTTGCATGTACATGCCTCGTCCGCTGCATTACTGAGCACCGGTCCTGGCTGACTTGCGCTGGATACAATACAGCACCGGTAGAAGAGACGTGGACTTGTGGTTACTATTATAATTCGGAACTTTTAAGGAGGGGGATCGGCTCTATAGACATGGACAGCGCTACTCGGACTCTTCCGACGAGGCGATCGCATTCGCGTCCTGGAACGCGTCGTCGTCGTCGAACAGCATCGCGCGCAGAAGCCTCACGTCGTCCATGGTGATCATGACGTGTTCTGCCACGTTGACCACTGGGTGCGGGATCCGCAGCTTCCGGGCTTCACTGCTGCTGCTGCTTCCCGTTGACTGGCGGCGGCGAACGGATCGCAGCGCGCGTCGCTTGTCATCCACGCGACGTTGGTTCTCGTTGGCGCGAAGCCGGTGGACTTCGCAGAGGCGGTGCAGGCCGCCTCCTTTCTTCTCCGTGCGGATGTTGTAGCACGGGCGGCCCGAGTAGCCGCAGCGAAGGTCCTCTTCAACGACGGGAGTTGACGTGCGGGTGGCGGCTTCCATGGTTTGAGGGAGATACTAGAATACTTGGCCGTCGTTTTCAAGTGGTGAGAGAATGCAATATGGCTGCTGCGACTGGAGGAGCATCCCGGCCACGTTCCCACCTCACATCGTTTTGACCCGCTAAGCAAGGGGCACCCAGCAGCGTCGTGGCCTTGCGTTTTGAAGAGGCATTTTCCGCCACACAGTTGGCGACAGTACGCGACTGCCCCATGGAGCCATACATCGCTCGCCAACCATCATTGGATCGCGTCGACGCGATGCTGCGCTGAGACTCCCAAGTTCGGTGGCCGCGACGCCCGCGAGCCACAAATATTGTGGCTCTTTGAATGGGGTGCACTTTTTTAATTTGAAGCGGCGCTCCCACAATTGTCGATCTCCGCGCCACATGGAGACGCTGGGCGTTACTCACGCCAGAAAAAAAATGGTGCCAGGCTTTTGTGGACGACACGAGATGTTAGTGGATTCGCGTCGCCGTGGGGGTGAGACGTTGGCAAGCGCAACGGACAACCACAAGCTGCGTACTGTGACCGTGGCACCAAAACGCGGCATGCAACCACCAACACACATGTAGTTGACAAAGAGCTGGCGCGCGGCAATGGCTTCAATTCGACGCCGGTGGAATTCTTAGTGTAGGGGCGACAAGCTTGCGGTTCAACAAACGCGACCAGCGTTGTCTTCCTCGCCCACATCAGCCGATTCCGCTGCTCATGCCGGGTGGTGGAACGTGATTTTCGGCATAACGGTTGTGTACCAGCCTGATTTTTTGTCCGTGACGCCAGTGGGAGTCCAGGACGGCGCGGCTTGCGGTCGCGTGTGGAAGATCATTTTCATTTATATAGGACAGCCACCAAACGTTAAAACGTTGGAGGCAAACCGACGATGCCTGGAATTTGTTGGGCAGACATGATGGTCTGTGTGCTTCTGCAGGATTTCTCTCGTGTTGTCTGCTTGTACTCTTGGTCCAACCAAGGCTATGAAGTAAACGTACTACGGTATAGGAGTCCAGGTACAGTACAGTGGTTAATGTACAGTGTACAACGACGTGGCTGCGAATTGAAGGAATCATGTGCCAATATGACACGTACACCCTTGTTTCCCCGACCAAGCTGTCGCCGCGTCTACGAGCGTCGACGCCGGCACAGCACATTGAGATAATACCGTTTTGTAGTGCACACGCAAGCAGCGTGTACTGGAACCGCACAAATCCTGTAGTATCTGGGGCACACGACACTCTCGGAGACTGTCCATAAGAACGGTCCTTTCGGCGGTATAGACGCCGCACAGCAACTTGGTTGAGATCAGGTGTATCGCAGCTGGTGGTCCCGAGGCAACTTCAACATGGACGTTGCTGGATTCTCTCTTCGCTTCGGAGAGCGGTGCGTTTGTGGTGTGCGGAGTAGGGCAAGGTGTCCCCCGTAGCGACTCCACGAAATCAACAACAAGAAACGTTCCGAATGGAGATGGGGTCTACACAGTGGAGTGATCTCCACACGATCGTAGCGTACAGTACAGAACACTGAACACTGTACGTAAGTCCATAACGCATCAGTTGGTTGTTGGCAAACAAGTTGGGAATCCAACGCTTTCGATTGTGGTCTCCACTTTCACTGGGACCTGGCCAGATTTTCAGACAATTCTCCCAACAACAAAAAATCGTCGGATAGTCGATCGCACGCGGGGACATCCAGGCTGGACCAGCTGCCAGCGTAGATTGAGTCTCACGTAGAGTACAGTAGTGTAGTGTAGCACTGTATTGCTGGTGCGTAAACCGTGCAAGGGTTGCTGTAGTTGTTGCTTCGTGTTGTTGGGTCGTTTTTTTGTTATTGTTTTGTTGGATCGTCGGTGGCGGGAATATGCCAAGAAGCCGCGTCATTGTCGCTTCAACGTCTGAGCAACCGCACGATGCGGTGCCCGCAAAGAGATGTCATCTGCAGACGGGCCACTGGTGTGTGAGATTGCCCGGTCGCATCCTCCTTCGTGGATGTGTGGAGACCCATGGTCTCAGACCATGCCTGACCTCAGCGACTGAGGGGTACAGTACACTGCATTAGAACGCTAAAGGGGGTATTAATTATAATTCAGCGCCGTGGTTTGTCGTTGCTTTCGTGTGGTCGACACTCTACGACATAGTATAGTATTCGTTCTAGTTCGTTGGATCCTTTCGAGTTCGATGCGGCATCGCTGGATCACCACCTTGTCGCAAAGAGAGACCATGGGAGAGTTCAGCTTTGTCACAAAGTTTGTCGTGAGATACGAGAGCGAGCGAGAGAGAGAGTGAGAGAGAGGACTCGCAGTGGGAGTCTATGTCTAAAATATTAAGCTGATAAAGTTATCCACGCGGCAGGATTGTTCGTACACTGTACGGGTACTGTTTGCCAACCGATCATTCTTCTTGGGGATATTGGTGTTGGATTTCGCCCTCCTCCCTAGCCCAAATTGAATTATTAGGGAAGAGGGCGAAATCGTCCGGGTTGATGACACGCACGGTGCAGCCTCTGAAATGTTTGTGGCAACCTCGGCCACGTCTCTCATCCCCGCAACCACAGCCACACAGTGTTCCAGAATACCATCCAGTGGAGGATCCCCCCTGTTCACGGAGACTGTAATTCAAACAGTGCTTGAAGCACAACCATCGACAAGACAATTTGGATTGCAAATTGGGGTAATTGCTTTTTAGAGGGAGAAAAAATAATTCAGTGCGAAATGGGTATGATACAGTTGTGTGCACGAAAGCGGGAAGGACGATCACCATGCAGTTCGCCCCCACTTCACACGACGAACTCGTAGGGCATCAGCGATTGCTGGGACAAAGAGGAGGCGACGGTGGCGCCTGCGTGGCTCTCCCAGCCCATGTCGCCCAGCAGCATGGCGCTAAGCACCTCGATGTCTTCCAACGGCATGGGCTCGAGATCTTCACACAGATCGACCGGGTCGGGAAGCGTTGGACCGCTAGGCGAAGTGGGCGTTGGCATTGGCGTCGCCGTTGGCGCCGAGCCGTTGTGAAGGCGCTTGAGTTGTTGGCGTCGGTGGGCGCGCAGCGCACGACGCTTGTTGTCGACGCGCCACTGGTTGCGGTTGGCGCGCAGCCGGTGGAACTCGCAAAAGCGGTGGAGCCCGCCGCCTTTCTTGTCGGTGCGCCAGTTGGGGCAGCGCTTGCCGGCGTATCCGCAGCGCAGGTCGTGTTCCCCGGCGAGGAACTCGGTAGATTGTTGTTGGCGTTGGCACGGCTGCATCTTGTTGGCGTCGTTGGCGATCCTGAGCGGTTGTTGGTAAATTGAACAATGAACTGGAACACGAAGGAGATCCGCGCATTGTGGCGCGTTGGCAAAGATCCAACTGACGAAGATTTCGCGTGGGGTGACGCCCCCTCAACTGTCTGATGGTCGAAGTTAAGGCCCTCTCCTCGAGATACGTACAGTACAGGACCAACAAACCACGAAGTTGAGTGAAGCCCAACTCCCACTGAAGGCCAACAGAAGTTGCGGATACTTCCAGTCCTCACACTCATCGTGAAACCGTCAATTCCGCGTTCAAGCTGCCAGCCTTGTTGGTGGCTCCGTTGGTCGGTCGGCACAGTACCGTACCGTACCGTACGGTACTATGGTCCCGTCGGTCCAGAGAGCTGCTCAACCTGGGAGGCTCGACACGCGGATTCGGCCAACTGGACAGTCTGTCTGTTGAGGTGCAGCCCTGTCCACCAAGCCACTCCCGCCACTCAAGCCACTCCCCGCGCTTCAAGGAACGACTCCCTGAAACCTCCATCTCGAGCGCAATCGGCAGGGCGAGCGTACGCGAGGATTTCGCGTCCAAATAGCTAGATAGAGGAAGACGTGGGAAACGAGTCCCCAATATAGTGGCTGGCGTCGCCTTCTGTACCGGTATCCAGGATCCTATCCTACATTCCTCAGTGCTCAGTGGCGACCACCTGACCCCGCCCGCTCTGGATGCGACGAACGTGCAATCCGCTGTATGCGAGAGTGCGGGAATCTCCGGCGTTGGTTGATTCAACCAACTGCATTTTACTGTACTGTAGTGAACGGGTTGCGTCGCGTCGCGTGGGTGTGGCAAGAAAACCGAGAGTTGGGTGCGGTGACGCTGACACCAATCAACATCTTCAACAGGTAAAATCTTCCCATCCAGACAGTAGGCACTCAACTGGGGTCTCGTAATGGGTGTGGGGAGATCTTGTACTAATCTAGGAGTTAGGAAGTCTATTGCCTTCGGACCTATAGTAGTCTTCGGATCTGCATTAGGGCTGTCCGGGTGGTTTTGTTTGTGCAAACCCTACTGGACAACTTCAAGGTGCCCAACGGGCCACTCAAGGAAGCAAGCCCAAGTCTTCGTTGGCGCAGTGGACAGTACTCGGCCGAGTATCAGGCTGAACACTATATGATAGATTAGACGGCAGCGAACATTAAGCAGTTGCGTGGGGTGCACGGCATAATAAATGATGATATTGTACATGAGGGTGGCTGGTTGTTGGTGGTAAGGCGTTCTCCTGTCAGCGGCTATCAAACTCCGTCATACGACCCACTCCTGCTTGACGTGGTGGAGATCATACACGGCCGTGGGGCTACCGACGACTGGTTCCTCCTTCTGGGCCTCGTTCAGCAGCGACAGAAAGCCGCTAGCTGGCTTGTTCTCGCCTTCGTCAAATAGAATGGACTGCAGCATGGCGATGTCGCTGTCGCTAAGCCACTCGTCGTCGTCTTCTTCTGCGAGCACGGATCGCTCGACCGGGTCGGGCAACTTGGCGCTTTCGCTCTTCTCCATTCGCTTCACCTTGTCCAGGACGCGCGGCGACGCCTGAGGCGCGTACGGCTTGCTGCAGGCAGTTGAGGAGACGGAAGTGGGCGTCGAAGGCTTTTCGCCCGTCTGCTGGGTGCGCGCTTGGCGGCGTTTGTTGTCCACGCGCCACTGGTTCTTGTTGGCGCGCCGCCGGTGGAACTCGCAAAACCGGTGGAGGCCGCCGCCTTTCTTGGTCGTGCGCACCATCTCGCAGCGCTTGCTCGAGTACCCGCAGCGAAGCTCCTCGAGTAGAAGCGGGTTGTTCGCGTATAGCACCTCTGGCGCTTGACCCTGGAGCTGCTCGAAGTGCCACATGAGCTCTTCCATGGTGTAGTGAGTTGGCTGTAGCGGGGTTGTTGGCGCGGGCATGATGGATCGTTGGCGTTGATGGTGCGTGTTGGTTGTTCGCGTTCGTTGGAACAATTCCAATGTTTGACCCGCGTGTCAGGATCTGAAATGACCAGCGACGTGGCCAACGCCAACGGCTCCACCCTCACCAACAGCGGTGCAGATGGTGTATCCACGCAGGCTGCTCGGTCTCCAGCTGCGCCTGCCTCTGCCTGCCCCCACCCCTTTCCCACCCGTGCCTGACACGGCTTTGTTCAGCTTGTGGACTGTAAATGTCCGTGTGACGCGTTTTGTCGGTGCCAGCTGAGTGGTACAGGCACAGGCAGAGAGTAATGACCACCCAATCTGGCGGGACGAATGTGCAGACCAGAGTTGGCGTTACATGATCTCGCGGCCATTGTTGACAAAGGATTATGGTCAGCTGCGCTGCCCAATAGGGAAGCAGCTCTCGGCCCAAAGATCACAAACTGGGAAAATCCACGAAGATTTCTCGCGATCAATGGCCCGTCTTCACCAGCACTTCGCGTTGGCCCCATCTCTGGCGCAGGCGAACTGAAAGTCGATTGGGCAAAAATAAAACTATGCTCGCCTTGACGCGCCACGCATCATGCCGAATTTATTGTAACGTTAGGTTGAGGAGAGGATTGGAGCACAGTAAAATGGATTCGGCAGGAACTGGACAAGGGAATTTAGATGAAATCCCTGAAGGCATTAAGTTGCGCAAGAATTCCGTAGATTGTCCATGAAACATTGGAGCACTCATGACCCCACAGACTGCACACTGTACTCTACAGCATGTATCGGCAATGCCAAGTTGGCAGGAATGGTATCCATGCCCATCCTTTGTTGGTCACCAAGTCGAATGATCAACAGGAATATGGAAGGATATGCTGGATTGGCCCATGTAGAATCCAGATTCTGCCTCGTCGCACCAAGCTGTCATCAACCTGTACCGTACTGTACTAAAACAAGTAAGCTCCCAGAATTCCCTCCAGCTGGAACTTTGCCCTTTTTTCAAAGTAATCTCAGCTGTTTGGTAGTGTCCAGGTCACGCATTCCCAACGATGAACCGTCCAGAGAGAGCAGAGAGTGCGCGGACGTTGGCTTCGAGTCGACCTTCGACAGCTGCAATCGTTCGGATTTCCCCTATGACTATGATCGTGAATTTGATCGTGGCAAAATCGAGGTGAACTTGGACCTCGGCACTTGAATTGAAGGACCATCTGGGGGACTCGCAATGGTCCTCAAACTCCACCAGTGGTGACCTAGACAGCTTTTGTTTGCCAGCAACTAACCCAAACCCGCGCGGCACCCATCAAAATCCCCTAAAGCCTTATAGAAATGCGCCAGCCACTTCAAGTGGCGTGACACAAACCGGATGTCAACTGATATCTCCTGAGCAGACGGGGCATGGTGTAGTGGTTGGGAGCGGAAAGTTGTCCACTGACCACTCTCATGGGATATGCGACAGTCGCAAAGTGATGGTCATTGATCAAATTTGTGGAGGTTCTTGATTTAATGCAGATGGATCAACGATGTTTGGCATTGTGGCACATGATATCCAATTGTGGAGGTCCAAACAACCACTCCGTTTGTGTCCACTTCAACCTCTGGAACGAGCCGGAGAGACATACAGTTCCACGGACGGGCTCTGCACACTTATTGCTGGCAGAGTAACACTCACTCGTCGGAATATGTAGCGTGCTCTGAGTGTATGAAATTACACGTGGCCAGTTCTAAGCGATACAGCACAGAATCTCAAGTTCTGGACACTGCAATCAAGAGTCCAGAGTCCAGAGTCTCGGCCAGCTTTGGGTGCTGACCGGGAAGCGGGTAGCCCACTTCTGCAGGTAGCATTGGGTACCGTAATGAGAGCGAACAGAGCACCTGGTGATCAGTATCGCAGTCTTGACGACAAACAAATACAGAACGCAAACGGCTTCCGTACAGTATCAGGTCTATGATTAAGAGCCACAAAATGGGTTCTCTTCACGCTGTCCACTGTGGACGACGACTGTGTTTTTGCCTGTCTCCACTTGCGACTCGCGTCGTTCACAACACGGCGCGCCTACAGAACTCCCCGTGTTGCTGGAGAACGGTGACGATGCGAGTCCACGACGTCTAGTTGTGCACCGCGGCATACACATGATGATGGCACAGACGTACAGTACCGCTACATGACCGGTTGGGCAGAAGGCAGACTTCGCTGGGATTCTATTGCATTCGCTGAACAAGGGCGACGATGGACCAACGAGCTACTTACTGTACACGCAGTGAGGCGCTCATGCTTGAGGCGCTTTTCCGGAAAGCCTTTTCGCGGTGGAAAGCAAGATTTCGGGCTGCGACACCACCACCAACTAAACCTCCATCTACATAGACACGTCGATGCACTCGCCCAGCCAGTCCATGCACAGGTGTGTGCACACAGACTCTGTGGATGTGTGACAGATCCCCGAGTTGTCAGTTGGAAGAGCGATTCGGCGCATCCATCGCTGCTCGCCTTGGAACTAGACTCTAGTCTAGAATGCGGAGCGCGAATATCGCAGCACAGAATTGGGGGTTGCGGCGCTGTGACCCTAGAATTGCGCCGTGTCGGTGAAGTCTGGGAGAAACTTAAATTCCATGGGATTACATGTATGAGAACATTTCAAGCGGAGATCGATTTTTTAGGTGGCGGAGCTTTTGCTGTCACGGGCACCTGTGCGAGCAATGAAGCGTGCTAATAAGACTGAGCTGTCCAACTAAAACGGAAATACTATATTTCTACTTCACAATAAATACAGGGTGTACTCTACTGTAGAGAATTCGATCAAATCCGAGCGTACATGTCCATAACGTTACCGCTCTTTCGTGAGCTTTGCATGGCATCTTCGTAGTAGAACATCGTCGACCAGGCTAGGCACTCGGCACACACACACGACTGTGCGTTTGCGTCGACAAACACCATAGACTGGCACCCAGGTGTTTGCGGCCCCAGCAACGCTGGCGTCGACACGCTCACTTGCGCGCATGGACCTTTTGCTTGCACGTTCACATTGACCGTGAACGGTTCTTCGTCGTCGTCGAAGAGCATTGCGTTGAGGATCGTCGCGTCTTGCTCGCTCAATGAATTGGGGGATCCAGCAGGATCCAGGTCCACGAGCTCCAGCACCATGGTGCCATTGCATTCTCTCTTGACGCTGTCGAACAGTTCCGAAGTGTCGTTGTCGTCGACCGTATCACTGGCGACCGAGCGCGGAGATCCGCAGTCGCTGCTCCCGCTCTTGCTTGGTTGGCCCATTCGCCGGAGAATGCGCCGGCGATTGTCGACGCGCCATTGGTTCTTGTTGGCTCGCTCGCGATGGTAGGCGCAGAACCGGTGGAGGCCGCCGCTCTTTTTGACCGTGCGTGGGTTCTCGCATCGCTTGCTCGTGTAGCCGCAGCGCAACTTGTCCGGAAGGGAACGAACGTATCCGTGCACTGTTGTGGTGGTCGTCGCAGGCGCTGCTTGAGTGCCTGTCGGTGCCGTCGTGAAGGTGGCCATCGCCAGGCCATAGCTGCTGACATCTGGAAAGTACAGGGGCGCCCCGAAATGAGCAACGTCATCTGATAAGAGCGACTGGAACATCGTGCTCGGCGGTGTTGCTACCGATAGACAGGCTTCGGGATAGCGTCGCGGCCGATGTTGGACTGCCTCGTGCGCACGCGCTGGTAGATTGGAATGTGTGATAGACCGTCTGTGCAGCCATTGACGAGCTCCAAGCATCAGCAAGAGCCCAGTCTACCAGGAACTCGGCGATGTGCATTGGTTGACGGAGACAAGAGGTCGAGTATTATGCGGTGGACTGTCGTTTGCTGGCTCTGGCTGAGATGGCTTTGGATTGGCGCAGATGTGTAAGCACAGTGTTTGAGCGCCAGTCAACTTATGTGGTTTTTTGGGATCCAAGAGCATCTTCCTCAATTCACTTCGTAAACGAAGGTCGTCGTATTGCAAAGTCGTATCGTGTTTTACAGGTTATTTGTGATGGTTGTGGTGCGTTTATTGTGGGATACTTCCAACGGTTCATCGAATATCGAATGTGGTAGGTATCCCATCGTCCTTTCGTTCCCCGTAAGCAGCACTGCTCGTCGCAACATGATCACTCCCATGGTGGTCGTGTGTCACGTCGCCCAGAGGCTCCACGGTGTTGGCTCCGGATTTTTAGTCTTTTGACCAACGGATCCAGAAGCTGAGGCATGATGCCAAGGCAGATCTTAATAGGTATCGACGGCTTTAGACCGTTGGAGCACGCCAAGTTTGTTGGCAGGCCTCGCCTGGTCGCTTGAGTTCAGTGGATGTCTCCGGATTTGGATCGACAAGAACGTGAGTTCGGTCCGGTACATACAATTTTAGACTGGGAGTATGGCTTTGAATCTGTGTTCATCAGACGCGTCAGTGCGACGCGAACACGTCTGCGCATCATGCTTGGCGTCAGGTGGAGCATAAAGGGGCGGCAGGGGCGTTGGAGAGACGCTGGCTGGTCGAAGCGCAAACTGAAACCTATTGGTCCGATTGTCCCACCAGCGATATTGCATGGGGTTCGAACATTGGGACTGAGCGGAGTCATGAATCGCGCGCCGCGAATCCATCGAAAATCCTTTGGATAGACCAGACATTGAGCAGTACTGTATGTACTGTGCATGGGAGAAACGTCCGGCACCGAATAGATTGGCGCTGGGCCATGCATGTTCAACGTCGCTGGATCGAACCAAGAAAGAAGTTCGAGTGTCTTTGTCTTCGTCAAAGGAATACAGTGGTCGCTCGAATCGAGCGAGCAAGCCTGAAAACAAGGCCCGATTCCAAGCAACAAAGAACCAGATCGTCAGATGCAGACGTTTCAACTTTCAGTATATTTACGCCAAGCACAACGCAGTGCCTCCTCTGCTCGTCAGTCGAGACGAAGGCTCGTGCTCCTGGGTGTGAACCGATGGGGCCAGCGCCATCCGGGTGAGCCGGCCGGTTTCGCGCTCGCTCCACCACACCCCGGATGATGAGCAACAGCAGAGGGGTCCATTCGTGTCAGTTTTGGGCCAATCGGGTCAGTTTGGTCGATTCAGATAAGTTTGGTTTCAGCAATTGATCTGCTGGTCGTGCCCCGAACACCAAGTACAACTGCAGAGCGTTTCAAACGCGATTGAGAACCCGAACCGCTCATTCGTTGTCTAGTCTAGAGGAGGGATGCATCTTGCTGTGCTACGTGGTTCAGTACTGCGTAGTTTTTATCCTTCGTCAAGACACGCAATTCATAAATTCTCTTTTGTGGGGGGGATGTTGATAACTGATAACTAGTATACCTGGAGGGCCGTCAAGCGCGGCGCGTCACCACATTTGGTTGGCGTCGTGCGCGCCATGTACGGGGCTATCGCGCTGTGCGGACTCGTCGTCGTGGAAGAGCAAGTACGACAAAAATCCGATCTCCTGGTCATTCAGCCAGCAGCCGCCCGTCTCCAGTTGCCACTCGAGCTCGGCTTCTCGGCGCTTGACTTCTTCATATTCCTTGGCGGACAGCTCGTCCTCTTGGTCGTGGCCTTTCAATCGCTTGCGAGCATCCACTCGTCGCTGATTCAGATTCGCGCGTTCTCGATGGTACATGCAGAATCGGTGGAGTCGGCCGTCGCGCTTGAGGCTTCGAGGGCGATCGCAGGTGCGGCCCATGTACCCGCAACGGACCTCGGGTGCGGTCTGCGGCGCGGTGGCAGTGGCGGCGGCGGCGTGCTGTTCTGTGTGCTGCATGGTACGTCGAGGATTATGGACTGAGGAAGAGTTCTCGTCGAGAGTGTGAAATGGGAATCGTCTCTTCACAGTCATCGCGCGATTGCGAAAATGATCCATCGACAATTGCGCAAGACGACGGCTTCGTGAACGTGAGACAGCCTTAGTAAACCTCCTCCCCCCCCCCAACCGTTCGCGATCCTCGATGGATGCATTGCACATCGTCTACGCGCTCGCGAGCCTCTCGTCCATGGAGCCGTTTTGATATGTCACGGTCGTCTAGGTGAGTTGATCGCCCCGCAGCTTTCTCGTCCTCCAAGCACTCCCTCGAGATATCCGGTCTAAAATGGCTCCACAAAGTGTTCACCCCATCGCTTTCCACAGGTTTTGGTAACCCCATCAGTGGGGAATGGGTGGGACGATCTTGTCTGTCTCATTCCAAGTATTCATTTGCACAAGTTTCACTGATGGATCCTGAACTGAATAGCCACCCCAGCTGGTTTTCAAGAGCCACTGCAATGCGACGAGCTCCACAAACTCAGTTGAGACTAATGCATGAGACGTGTGGAACAGTGTACACCCCACAACCGATGGCTGCGCATTCAGACGCGCAACGTGGATAGAACGGAAACGCGCGAGAGATTGGGATCTGACGCGCGCGTTGGCAGCCACGGCTACGAGGTCGGGGCACTGGCACACTGCGGTGGCCGACCGCGAATCGAAAAACGCATGATGGATGAGAATCCATTCACGACTTGGTTGCGAAACAGCGCATCTATTTAGAATGGTCCAATACAGTACTATACAACACTTGAGACTCGTGCGGTGCGTCGGCGTATTCGTCCGCACAATCACTAAGTGGGGTGCCATTGACTGATCACTCTTTCCAAAGAGATACATCAGCCAACATGATCACACCACCACAGCGAACAACGGCTCGAAAGACGGATCGGTCGTCAGATCAGTGTGTGGCTCCCAGGGTAACGCGAACACGAACGATGTGTCTGAATCTCCGTCGGAGCTGGCTGCAATTACTGCGTCGACATTGGCGGTGTGTGGTGTGGTCAGCTCAGTACAGTCGTCGAAGAGTAGTTCCGTCAGAATGGCAACGTCTTGCTCGCTCATATGGGCTTCCCGCAAGCTGCAGACTTCGTAATCATCCGCAAGCCCTGCGAGCTCCTCTGCGTCGCGTTGTCGTGCCGCTCGCCGCGCCAGCGCCGTCACCGGAGCCTGCTCTTGGTCCTTCCTGTCAACAAAGCATCGCGGCGAGCCTTGGCTGCTTGGGGTTTCCTCGACAACCTTACGGTTCTTGAGCATACGGCGTCGGTGGTCGACGCGCCACTGGTTGCGGTTGGCGCGCTCTCGGTGGAACGTGCAGAAGCGGTGGGGCCCGCCACTCTTCTTGATGGTGCGTGGGTTGTCGCACCGCTTGCTCGCGTACGCGCAGCGCAATGCGTTTGGTAGCTCTTCAGGTTGGCCGTGTATTAGCGTCCACAAATCGGGACCAAGTAGCATGGCGTGGTCGTCGATAACGACGGCGGTCATTTTCGGTGGTGGAGTGGGTGGTGTGGATGTCTTGGTGATGCTCGTGACGCAAATTGGAGTGTGACTGGGACAAGTTGGCATGCACGATCATCTTATGCCGATCGATCCGATCGAGTCGAACGAATGCGCTGAAACTGAGCGATCCGGTCAATCTCCACTCGCCATCAGCTGGCGAGTTGAGGCGATAAAGAGCGGGATCTCTGGGCCAAACTCTGGCCTCTTGTGGTGGCGACAATATACCTCCTCGTGAGGAGCCAACTTTGGTACGGTATCTCGATTTGGAAACCCAGCCAAAACTTCGAATTCTTGAGCCGGGTTTCATGCTAAGTACGAAAGAGGATGGGGGACATGCGAAGTGGCAGTTCCCAACTCATTTTTCTCAGGCAGCGTCTTTCCTGTACGTCTGATATTTTGAGCTACATCAACTTTCAAGAGTATTTGCACATTACAAATTGTATGTATCTCCTAGAACGGATTTGACGTGTCCAGGTGTAAATATCGAATACAGGAGGCAAATATTGCATGCGCGTTCAAACCGAGAAACCAGCACTGTCTTCGAGATGAGCGACAGTGGAGACGGATCCAGTGCGAGACCATGATGCCATGTACGGATTAGCGACAGCAAGGTCCTGTAGCGCTTGGCGACCAACAGACCAAAGTGTGTATCGAGATAGATGCAGCTTTTCAAGTGCGTTTTACGTGCTGCTCCACGGTTGGCTTACAATGGTGATGCCTCGTATTCGAAACGCGGCTGGGAGGGAAGTGCGCGGGTGGGTTGAAATTGGAATTGTATGTAGTTAGTGTGGAAACCTGTTGCGGAATAGGAGGATGCGTCGAGGTACTTGGACCTGGGCGACTTGGGCGGGGATGACACGCTTGGGTTGGTGCTGCAGGTTGGAATCAATCAAGTACTTCCATTCAAGCAAAAAGTCAGAGTTAACATATTGCATTCAGTATCATCATTACGGCTTTTGGGGCTCCAGTCAAAGGGTTTAGCTTTCAAAGTGATGGGTTGTTGTACACGCCGCCAGATACCGACCGGTATCCCATTGTGCAACACCTCTGACCTATCTTTCATTAAGAAGAGAAGTCATTTCGCTCGGCAAGGCCACGTAGGGTTGTAGGGTAGATATCTATTCTACAGATCGTAGTCTGACCGTTGCAGTAGTACAAAAGGAGTCTAATCGAGATCTTGGAGGTGGGAACCATCCAACGTATCGACGCCAAGACAGCTCCGGTCGTTGCCATGAATTCACTGAGTTATAGTTGCAACATTGGATATCCTCGTCGCAAATTAACGAGTTCCCATTCACAGCCCTGCTTGCTAATTAACGAACCAGCAGATGCTCCTCTTCTCGCGGCGACTATCGCAACATCATGCAAGTGATAGCGTTAGACGGCTGGGAATTCGTGCTCACATTGCTCTGTGGATGATACAGTAGATCAACCTGATGGTGCGTGAGTAAGCAGCGGAATCTATATGCTGGAGCCGAAGCGTCTCCACGCCGAAATCGCGTCTCTCGCTCCACTCGCGTTTCGATCCTGTAGTTAATCAAACAAGTTCAGCATCTCCAGACGGCGGCATAAAGACGGATCCAACAGCAACGAGCAGCTCTCTGTCCACTGTTGAGGATACCGGCACTGAGGTGTGGGACGTTTTTCGAACTACGGCCAGTCGACGCGTGCTATCGCGTTTGCACATGCTTCCGATACAGCCACGTCAACAGACGAACCTACTTTCCTTGGGATACATACCGATTACGCAGACAGCGCCAATCCCATGGGAAGGTCCTTGGTGACAACTCGCTGACAGCGCGACAACTTGAAGCTCCATACTTGTTGGGCAGCATAAACACTACCACGATACCACCAGGAGTCAAACGCCAGCGGCGACCCGCCTGTCGATGCCACCAGTTGATGAACACACCTCAGCCAATCAGCTGCAGGTTCGATTGCGATGTTGGTGCCGCAACTTCGAGAACCTTGGGCTTGGCGCTGCATGGCCACGCGCACCACAGGCTTTCCGTTTCGTGTCGATGAACACGGCATGTGAATATGCGTTGTTACAGTTGAGTCTCGAGGCAATCCTGTGACACTTGTCTGTCTCATGGAACATCCATCAATTCAGAGAGGTTTGTGGCTCCTCCCACACAGAGTGATGGTACTTCCGCAGCATCCCTAACGAACCCATCGCACAGAACTGGAGCTTTTCGAAGGTGAATGGCGACGAGGCCACGCGGGGAGCGACAGGGGTCGCGGCGCGCAACGAATGGCCACGAGCAAGAATGGAGAAAGATGAGGTGTGGTGGTGGCGGCTCGTAGCGCGTCCATGGTGTATTGGTTTATGGTGGTAGATGGCAGGAATACTATACTAGTCCTAATAGATAATGTCAAACGGGATCTCAAAAAAAACTGAATACGATCTTGAAGTGGGCACTTCATGCGGACTCGGCCATGGGCTCGGCCATGGGCTCGTCCTTGGGTGTGATCGTGTGCTTCGTGTCCATGTCCATGCACGACGAAGGCTCGTCCAGAAGCGCAATGAGCACGCGCAGATCATCCTCCGAGAGCGCAACGCAAAGCGGCTGGCAATCATCGTCGAGGCCGAACGCGCCTTCATCCAGCGAGACCAAATCATGTTCCTGCTGCGACGCGGCCTGCTCGTCTTCATCGCTCGAGTCTCGAGCATCCATGTCGCGGCGCTCGATGGGCGACACGAGTCCGCCTCGGCGGCGCAGCCGGCGGCGGTGGTCGACACGGCGCTGGTTGATGTTGGCGCGCTCGCGGTGGACCGCGCAGAAGCGGTGCAGGCCGCCGCCGCGCTTCTCGCTGCGCAGGTTGTCGCAGAGCTTGCTCGGATAGCGGCAGAGCAGCTCGCTACGCGCGGAGCTGTGGATGCTCAATGGGGGGCTCGCGCTCGAGACCACAGCGTGCGTGGGGTTCGTCGCGATGGTCGATGACATTGTCGACGGTGGGGGGTACGGCTTGTGCGTGGGCTTGATGAGGAATTGGAACGGCGCCATCGTGAGGGTCTCCATGCTGCTTGGCTGGGGGTGGAAGTGGCTGGTGGGCTGGGAGGCAGAATGCATAATGGCTCAGTGCGTCTGCATCGACCAACGCAGCGCCTAGCGGCGCGCCACCCCCACCAGTGAGTGGCTTTGTCGCCAGGGCGGAATGGGAGGAGCCGTTTTGGCTCTTCGCTCTGGCCACTGCCGTGTGACGTGTGTGGGCGAGTGGGACACGCAAGCTGGTGTGTCTAAACTTTTGACCAAGCCATCGGACAGATGCGTGATTGATCACGTATGGAATGGACCAATCAGTGCGTGGCGGGTAGGGTTTAAATATTTTGGCAATGAATGATTAGCGTGGTGCACATCAAATTGATTCGACCTGAATGCAAGTTGGTTGTGGCAGTCTCCCTTTGGCCTGTAGGAATGAATACGCTCCGGCTCGCGGTCATCATCATCCGGGCTGTTGCTTTCCAGCTTGCGCCGAAATATCGAAAGGTCACACGCACAGGCAGCTCTAAAAAACGGCCAAACATTTCGGTCTAAACATTCGGTTTGCCCACCGGCTTCCACAGTCTCGCATGCAAGGGGCATCAGGAGGAGGCTACAAAAACGCAGTCAAAGGACTGGGACTTGTCAAGAGGTCAGCCAGCACCTGCAAGATGTCTAAGCAATTAAGCACGCGCCCAGCTGCGACGAGCGATGGGTGTGTCGGGTCCCTGTATGACCCGTGGATAATCCACTTTAGACGATGTCGCCCAGCGGACACAGCCATTAGCACCCGCTACCGGTACGCTCACCGTCTCACGTTAGACACTGGTCGTGACTGTCTAACGCCCTCGGATAGGGGAGGTGGCTATGGGTTGCAGTAGGGAAGTGAGAACAAGGCTTCTCATTTGCAAACTGAAATTGACCTGTTGGGAGATGGAATGTCGAAACCTCGAGGCTCACTCGCTCAAAATTCGGGTGCTACGGGTACCGTACAGAAGCGTGGTCACTCCTCGCGTCTGCGCAATGTGCGCTGCAGATCGCTCTGTAGTGCTCGAGGTGGAGGTCCGGTCACTCTGTCGTGTTTGCATAGTTTAGCTCCACAATTGGGGGTGCTGTCCGCGATCACCCGCTTATTACACGAAAAAGAGCCCCCAGGGCCAACAAATGCAAATGTGACGTATAGCGTCCACACCCAGGTAGCCGACGCAAGTTAGGTCCCAAATCAAATGCTTTGTGCCATCCTCTTAGAAAAAGAAGAAAAAAAACTTTTGAGGAGCATGAACCACTGTGTGATAACGGCGCTTAGTCTTCTGTGCAATGCTGCGATCATCATGGAGAGGAATATGCAAAGTTGGCGCCCCTTGAACTCTTGACGTGTCAACAGAACAATCACCAGCAACATGTCCCAACTGAGCCAACAAGCAGATCACGCGATCCGTTTCAACGAGATCTCAGATTTGTTCGTGTCATGGGATTGTCGACCGATGATATCGAATATGGCGATTCATGCAACAGTATACCAAAGTATTGTACTGCACTGTACTCGTTGATCAATCATGTCCGTTGGGCACTCACTGCCCCAGATCACAGAGAAGACCTCGCCAGCGGTCGGTAGCCAGCAGTTCTTGGTTCCAGCAATGCTTACGTCATGTGAATACAGACGTGGCTCCACCACCGCCGAGAAGATCACCACTAGACTCGCTACTCAGACGCAACACAGAGGATCAACACATCCTTGCACTCATGCATTCGTGCTCACGGAGGTCCTTCTTGAAGAGGCTAGGATAGGCGTGGGTACTTTCCTGTATGTAGCCATTCTAGCCATTCTGGAGCAGTGTCGTGTCTGCTGGCACTGCCTGGCAACGGCCCTTGCGGTGATCCATTCGTCTTCAGAACCATTCGATCTCAGCGTCCGTGGACTGTATCTTCTCCGTTCTCGAATCCTCCTTCATAAAACTGAGATCGCAGCTGAAACGTCGAGCTGCAGATCCTCTTCGCTGGTTAGAAATGAATGCGAGTGATGGTCTTTGGGAGGGTTTTGGCTGGACTTTCCAGAAAGGCGTGAGACAGAGTGATGGTTTTGCGACACAAAGAGGTGGATTTTTGATCAGGTTAGACAGAAATTTAGACCTCTCATATTGGATAGTGTGGGCTGCGACAGTCTAACCTGGATCACAGACTGTTTGGGATACATCCTTTGAAAACAGATACACTTTTTCCAGTGAGGAAGGCAGGAGCGGACATAAACTGGGCGCATACGAGTAGTCAGACGTGAGCCGATGGCAAAATTGGCAAAATCGCAACCACTGGGCATTGCAACAGAGATGGAGCCACTTGGGAGGGGGGAGAGGGAGGGGGATTGTTGGGATCTCAGCGACTTGTCCGCCTCACACTTCAATCTGACCAGCAACCGTGAGTTCGCTATCCAGCTCCCACCGCTCGCTCCCCATACGACCACCACTGCGTCGATCGTCCTCACGGTCTCTACGCATCAACACAACCGCCACTACGTCGCTATCCGTTGCCCCCGCATATATCTCTCCGTACGGAACTCCAGTCTCGATGGCTGCTGTCGCAGTCAACAGCTCAGTCCACTTGTTCCCCATGTCCGAGTACATTCGCTCGCCGTTCCCCGGGGTGCCGGAAGAGCTGCGCTGTCGGTACACCAGCAAGCCGTGTGGCAACCTGCGCACCAACAAGCGCGGTGGTGGCTTGCACCGTTTCTGCGACTACCACCGCGCGCGTGCCAACGAAAACCAGTGGCGGGTGGACCACCGCCGCCGGCTACGCAGGATCGAGACGGGCAACCCACTGGCCGCGCCGCGCGAACGCTCGCCGCGCACGCAGCTGCGGTCGCCCACGGCACTGCCCGTCCTCATGCCCAGCGACTGCGCTGTGGGCGCCAGCGACAACGATGTCTTGCTCACCCCGGAAGAGCTGCTCATCCTTCAAGTGCTACTCTTCAGCGACGAAGATGAAGACGACGCCACCATTGTCAAGCTATGAATTTGCTGCTCCATCCGCACGGCCAACGTATCTATTCTTCAATTCTGTGGCGAGCGAGCATGCTTTTACTCCATCCATCGGTCCAAGATGCGGCTCTCACGCCTACTACGCTGCACACAATGCGCCGGCGTCTCCACCTCCAAACACTGGCTCGCTCCCCGAAAGATTCAGTATCCAACCCACCAATCTCCAACAAGTGGCCGAATATGGCTCCAGAAAAAGAGACACCAGGTGACCCAATGGGAGGTCACCTTATTTAGGCAGAATTTCGCACAATTTTTGGTCAACACATTATGTTGGGGATTGTCCAATCCCCTCATCCCCATCTTAATTTCAACAAATCCTAATTTTTGCATGCTGAGGCAAACTCATCCGTCCCTTGTTGATCCCTATTTTATACGAAATTCTGGGACTTGATTGTGTATGAAGCTGAATCATATTCTCATACTTCGAATAGCAATCTAAGTACGCGTATCACGGAAATCACTGCCACTAATTTAGCGCTTGAGAGTGTAGCGTCAGCTATGACGACATCAACGCCACCCGCGGCGAACAAAGACGAGCGCGAGTGTCTGCCCACCGCCAACCAGTCCGCCATCTAGTGCTTGTATCCGAGTAAGTACTACCTGACCAAGCGCGAATGCAAGCTCAATGGCCAGCTGCACAAGCTCTGCGAGCCGCA
Organism: Pythium dissimile; assembly: GCA_023336445.1. Taxonomy (NCBI): domain Eukaryota; phylum Oomycota; class Peronosporomycetes; order Pythiales; family Pythiaceae; genus Pythium; species Pythium dissimile. Next base: position 5,507 of record JAADWZ010000183.1, on the reverse strand, counting down.
TCACCAGCAAGCCAGTCGCAACCAGAAGCGGCTCCAGCAGCAGTGGCGCACGCGCCAGTTCCAGGAGATACAAGTTTACGTGATCGGCACGTATATGCAAGCTCCAGGTTCGAGTGGCTAATCTTTCATGGCCTACACGTGTCAAACGGTGGGTGGTTTGAAATTTCGAGCTACAACAAGAGACTCGAACCAAAACTTTCCATTTTGAGGATTGTGGACGCCGGTGACGATGCTAACAGCGCCGACTATACGACCACCCTGGGCAGCACGTCGCCGCTGTGGTCGGATGCGGAGCGGATGCGGAGCGGATGCGGAGCGGATGCGGATGACGATGCAAGAGAGTTCACGATGGAAGCGTGTGTGTCTGCGTGTTCAATTCTGCTGGATCCATGACTCCAGCGTGAGAGGTCGTGGCGAAAGCTGGCGTGGAACCCACGTTCTGCATTCAACTGAGAATTGATGCACCTGTACGATCCTCCCTCTCCGCACCATTGTATTTATTCTTGGTCGTTCGGATCTAGGGCGAATGACTTTCTCATAACTCGTTCGTTGTATAATACCACAAGACTCCACATTGTATGCTTTTCTGTCCGCTTGTCAGGTGCGAACCTCGCCTTCTACGGCGCCGCAACCCCATATCGTTCTTCGAGTAGCATCGCGCGTGCTAACTGCCAGTAGTCTTCGTACTGTTGACCGCTGTGTCGTGCTTCTCTTTGGTGAACATCGCGGCCGGACATTGAGCTGACTCGCGTCAAACACCTATTGGCTGGCTTGTGGAACCCATACTGGCGCTGGCAGTGCGGGGATATCTCCATCGCCACCGATGGATTCAACTGTTTGTGCGAGTCGGAGTGGTATCCAAACGCATCGCGAAGACAAACGCCGGGTAGAATCGGGTAGAATTGACCGCATCGCCAGTCGCTGTTGTCACTTTTGGCGCTTGCGTGTACGACACTCGGGTTCCATTGACTAATAGTGGGAGCTGTGGACGCCATTTCAGCTGCTTCTCCGTGAAATACTTGTGAGCTTGAGTAAGTAATGGAATGGATAGCTTTTCATATCCAGACGAGCAACACTAGAGATCTTTATCCATTAACGCGTGAGTGCTGGTCGGTGGATTCATGAGTGATGATCAACTTCAACCTGCTTGTGGGCCAACATTACATCATTCCCGAGTAAAATCTAGATTGGAACAGGAAAAATCATGATAGATACTGATATCCATCGAAATCCCATGGGTATTGATACCCATTATAGCATGATCATCTATTCTCACTCGTGCAACTGTGCCGCTTGTTGGCAGCAAGAAGTGGCAGGATCTGGAGGAGCTCTTGCCTTTTTTGGATCTCAAGCGCGGGCGGGTCCAGCTCTTACGACAGCCCAGAGCATAGCAGGAATGTCATCTTGTCCACAACCGCGTTGCGCTCAGATGTTGCGGTGAATGTGCCAAGAGCGTGTGAGCGTCAGCCGAGCCAGGAGTGGACAACGCGGTACCACGCAGAACGCGACGCGACTGAAGAGCTGGACCTTTGGCACGGAGACGGGATCTATTGATGGATAGAATCAAGCGCTGCTCGTTTGGCCTCGAACGGGTCGATGGCGGAGAGACGGAGTCCCTCTGGCGTAAATTTTGCGCGCTGTAAGCTATACTGCCAGTGATGAAGGACTGGACTTGGTAAGATTGCAGAAACTTACCACCCAGGAAAAACGTGCCGTTTGCCAGTGGAACTATGTTGCACTTGACCCAAGTGGCCTACTTGATCACCAATTTATAAATTCGTACAAAGACCAAATCGCACAGTGTGCCCAAACGTGCCCCACAAATTCATGGGTCCAATACACACATCTGATGTACTGATATACCAGACGCTCACATCTGTACTGAACACGTCAAATGTAGTACTATCTCGGGCTGACCCTCTCTGGGTTCGAAATGTCTTTCTGGCTGTAGCTACGGTATCCATCTCAGTTACTCCGACACTGGTTGTTGCACATTTGGGCCACCACCAGTGACTCCCGCTGGAGGAATCGGTTCCGCCCGCACCCACTACAGTGGGTTGATGTGCTGCTGTCCAATCAATAATCCATACTAAACTGTACTTCGGAGTAGCATATATCTCACTGAAGAATCCCTCTCATAAATGAGGAGGGAGCAGCGTCCCTGCGCTTTGGAGGCATTTGGTGAATCAGTGACAAGACCGAGTCCCACCTGCCGGCCACGACAGCAACTTACGGTACAGCACAACGCATAGTAGTTGCTCCCATAGATTCGCACCGCCCAGCCGAAGAAAAAAAACTATTGCTATGGACGACGCCCTTGTCGCTTTTTTCTTGTTGGTTGTTTTTCAGTCCAGAGGCCGTCCAGTCTCCCTGAGCTCGCACGCACGGCAGACAAGGCGATCTTCTGCTGGGCTGGATTTTGTAACTCATTCTAGCCTTTACAAACAAATACCCTGTAATTTCAAAAGTCGCAACTCATTTCAGAGCGTTGGCAAACACGTTGAGTATAACCCGTTGGAATGAATATAAATCTCAACGCCCCGCAATCTTTGAGGAGCTCTTCACCATCTCACACTCCTCGCTCAACCCACACTACACGGGAATGCCTCAGCTGCAGGGTTCCATCTTTATACGTGGGGGGACCTCTTCACACTCCACACTCCACGCTGTCCACGCCTAGCACGTATTTCTCTCGGCTCATTCTCGCTTTCGCCACACCTCCAGTAGACACCCCGGCCTCCTGTCCACTTCGATCTGCCCCACCAAATGGTCCAGCTCCTCAGCCGCGCCGCGCTCTGCGCGCTCATGGCGGTGGCCGCCTCCAGCTCTGTCCCCTCCGCCGCTGCGCGCACGTTGTCGGCGCATTCGCCCCAGCACCCGCAGGCGGCCGAGCGCGCGCTGCGCCTCGAGCAGCTCGCCGCGCAGATCAAGAACGAGCCGCGCGGGCTCGTCGTGGACAACACGACGTTCCCGTTGTACCACGGGCCGACGCAGTCGCCGGGCACGTTGGCGTTCCAGATCCAAATGGAGGAGCTCAGCAAGCTGAGCAACTTTGGCCTGCCGACCAGCAAAAAAGTGTCCGAGTTTGCGGCCCAGTGGGCGGCGTCGCTCCATGAGCCGGAAGATGTGGTCACGTTCTACCAGGACGTGCTAGGCGCGTCCGAAGTGGCCAGCGAGGCCGGCAGGCGCGCGCCCAAGTTCGCGTCCATGGCCGACTACGCGGCGTTCTACGACCGCATTGCGCAGGATCTGGAGAAGCCGTGGAGCACGGACAACTCGGACGCCGCGTTTGGCGCGCAGCGCCTGGTGTTTAAGGGCTTCACCATGCGTCTCGTGGCCGAAAATGAGATCGACTTGGCGCTGTCGCTGTCGGACGCGCAGCTGGGCAAGCACTGCGGCAGCAACTACACGGCCGCGTCGATCCGCGCGCACAAGGCCCAGTTCGTGAGCGACTTTAGTGACGTGGCACAGTACAACGACCCGGACACGGTCGCGCGCAAGTTTGTGCCCAACGTACTGGGCTTTTTCTGCTTCAACAACGACACGCAGCACCTGCTGCCCGTGGAGATCCGCTTCCCGGACTCAGGGCTGTCGTACTCGCCGTTCGACTCGGTGAACGAGTGGACGCTGGCCAAGATGGCGCTCGAGGCCACCGAGATCGACTTCCAGAACATGCAACACATGGCCGAGACCCACGCCATGACCATCCCCATGCGCGTCGAAGCCTACCGCCACTTGCACGCCGACCACCCAGTCTTCGAGCTCTTCACACAGCACGTGTTCGCTGATTTCGCGCTGGAGATGCTGAGCGAGCGTTTGCTGCTCAACGTGTCCACCGAGGTGGACAAAACTTTTGGCTTTGGCGCCACGGGCGCGCTGCGGTTCCTCTACGACCGCATCACGAACGACGACGTGTACGTGAACGTGGCCAACGACTTCCCCGCGGACATTGCGCGCCGCGGGCTCGACCACATCCCGACGCACAAGTACGCCCAGTACGGCAAGCTCTACTACGCCGCGTTCGACACGTTCGTGTCGCGTGTGCTGGACACGTACTACGAGACCGACGTGGATCTGCTCAACGACGCCGAAGTGCAGAACTGGGCCGCGGGCTGCGCGGCCGTGCCCCATCTGCGCAATTTCCCGGCGTCGTTCCCGACCAAGCAATCGCTGCGCAAGCTGCTCACGCACATCATCTTCCAGAGCACGTTCAAGCACCACGCCATGAACGGGCTCGTCTCGTGGCACGGCGTGTCCATGCCCTACGCTGTGCCGGCCGTGTGGCACCCGCTGCCGACCGTCAAGCTCGCGCCGGGGGAGACGCTGAATCTGATGCAGTACACGATCCCCAAGGAGCTCGTGGCCGACCAGGTGCGGTCACCGGCGGCCTTCTACCGCGCGATCCCGCTCTCCGAGACGCTGCTGGACGCGTACCGCGAGAGCGCATTCGCCGACGAGCCCAAGCTCTTCGGCGCGATCCGCGAGTACGAGACCGCGCTGCGCGTCATCGACCGCCAGCTCGCCGAGACCGAGGCCGCGGCCCCGCAGAGCTGGCCTTCGTTCCTCTATCGACCGTCCAAGCTCGCCTACTACACGTGGATCTAGCGAGCAACGACGACACGGCTGTAACAGGTGATGACGAAGGGCGCATTTTGTAAATAATCATTTTAGTTTTTGAAAAAGACGGTTTTTTCCGTGTTGAAATGACGTCACCACCTTCGGTCAATAGAGAATTCCAAAACCTCGTCGGCGACTTATGTGCTGCAAGGAGTTATAACTCCTGATAAATGGGGTCCGAATTGGGTTTTGTCCTCAGTTTAGTCCCCCAATGGAGTGCTCCATCTATCTGTATCAGAAGTTGCTCTCGTTGAGGTCTGGCGCGTCAACTATGGTGCCGAACAGCACCAGCTCCGCCCAAAGACAGGACAAGCTCCAGGACGAATACTTCATCTGAGTGTTCCTAGATACTGTCGCCCATCAAGCACCAGCGACATGCACTGACATGCAAGTAACCTCCGCATCACGGATGATGCCAGCGGTTGCAGCGGAACGAAAACGTCTGAACGCGTCAGTCCGCACCCATCAAACCATCGCAGACTGTGTGACCCAACACTGTGGGCATCGCAGACTGTGTGGCCCAACACTGTTGGCATCGCAGACGGTGGCCCAACAATGTTTGCATCACAGTCTGCGGTGTTGGCAACATCCAGTTGAGTGCAGTAGTCTGAACTCAGGCAGAAGCTGGCGGCCTGTCCACCGAGGCAGCCATTATCTTGGAGTTGCGACATAGTAAAAGCCAGTGAGTTTCACTGTCGCGTTGTCGGTTCGTGGCTCGTGGCGGCTCTACTAGATGCTGGAGTGGAGAAGGAGGGATCCTGGCTCACGAGCGTCACAGACAGTCTCGGTCATTCGCCAACTTGCCAGCTTCCTCTCAAGACACACACAAGCCACCAGCCAACACGAGACCCAGCTCCGCTCTAGCCATGTTCAAGACCCTGTTCCTCTTG
>JAADWZ010000182.1:0-53764 GCA_023336445.1 Pythium dissimile | reverse complement strand
CCCCCCCCCCCCCCGTTCCAAAATAGTACTCTACGTGACGTGGTTCATTCGCCGCCAAGCCTCTCTCTCGTCCGACGACTTGGACGCTGGAGGTGTTGAGTCTGAGTTCGACGCGACCATCAGACTGGAACAGGCCCAAGATACAGTGCGTCTGTGCTGTTCGCCCAACAACACCATCTGCTCTGGGAAATGGCTTGCACCAACGGAAGGTGTCGTTATCTCGCCGTGACCATCAGGGATGGCAACTATGTCATCAATTTATAAAAAAGCATCAACTTTCATTACATTCGCATTGCAAAAAGACACGCCCCCCACAGCGAACTTAGTCGAGGCTGGTAGAAATAATTCCATAGCATTTGGCACCTGACAAATGTGACCTGACACACATTCGACATAATGACACCATGATTTCTCGAAGTAAGGAGCGAGACGCTGCTGAGGTTCTTTCCTCATTTTATTGGGTATGTATCACCGCCGCGCTGCTGTTGGCGCACAAGGGACTCGCACTGGTCTGAATAATGTCACCACCACAAGTCGGGGGAACCTGTAGCGTCGGCCATGTGTTGAGATTTCCAGCTTTGGCAGTTCCCAGCCTCGGAAGTAGTGTAGTCAGACACTCACCGGTTTCTTGACATCCTACCGGTTTTTCGTAGTATTATCACGGCATTATCACCAGACAGCGAAGAACCTAGTATTGCACATCATTTGATAATCATTTCAAGCTGAACGTGAAGAAAAAGTACACATTTCGAGAGTCTGCCATCCCTGTGACCATGGACCTGTCATTGTTGGTCATGCTTCATGTTAAATCCCAAATGGATAGTCAAGGAAGGAACCTCAAAAATAGAGGATACAGCACAAACAGAGAACGACACTGAATTATGTAGAAAGCGATGGATAAACAGAGAGGATGATCAACAAAAACAATACGAGTTTACGAAAATTGAGACAGTCTGTAACGGGACCGGCCGTTACCTCACTCACACTGTAAGCAGTGTAGGAAGCGCCTAAACTCACAGAACTGTGGGTTTGGTGGAAGAATGAAAATTGTATTCTGAATGTTAGGAAAGCCTATATAACCTAAATCTAAATATAAAACCTTGCAGGACCCAGGAACACCACTCAATTACAAAGTCGAACGATGATTGGTGGAAAGTGGACGATATTAATGGATATCGTCCAATCCATGAACAGTACTGTATGCTGTGTCCTACCGTAAATAGAAACTGTTCTTATCCGATCCATCTGTCATGGATCGGCGGCATATAACGGGAGCACCCCGTTACAAAGTCAACCAGAATCACAATCACCGGGGATTAGGTTAGACACGTCCAATCGTGACTCATTCAAACGAGAGTGGTCACGATAAAGTGTAAACCATACCCTTAACGATTTTACTGTACCCTACGGTTACGGACGGGATGCGATTGACCCAGTAGGACCAAACAAGATTGGTTGAAGGTGAACGGTTTCTCACCACTGTTGATATTGTGGACACGTGGCCTATGGTCATGCCCTCTCTCTCTCTTCACTTTTTTTCCATACAACACGAATCCTCGCCCAAGGCCAACCCACCCAGCAAGACATAGCGAGATGCCCGGCTCTCCCAGCCAGGGCGGCCGAGCGTACAACTGGCGCCAGACAATCTCGCTCTCGACAATTGCAGGCCTCGAGAAGCATCTGGATGCACAGCTGGTGTTCGCAATCACGACAAATCAGCTTCACATCTGTAAGCTGTGCAAGACCAACACCGGTGGGCACAAGATGCGTTACCGTGGAATGTAGCTCAGCTGCGTGCTCTTCGGATGGCGGATGTACCGCTGGATCAAGACCCTCGCTTGTGGCTCGGAAGATGTCGCGTCCGTTTACCATCACGGTGCCCATGCCGACGTCGACCAGACGGTGCAACGTCGCATGACGCTTCACCTCAGACGTTTGACCAGGAACCAGGCGGCAGAAGGAGCAACACCGATGGGTATTCTCAGCGCCATGATCGAAAAGTTCAACTTGACCGAGGAGACAGTTCCAGAGCTAGCGCAAGTTCATCGAACGGCGTTTCACCCCCGCAAGAAGGTCCTGATGGAGACGTTCCTGGTGTCCCACACGTTGGCGACGATTTGTGCCTCGTGGTACCAGCTGGAGTTCGATGAAACGAGTCCATTCGCGTTCGGATCGGCAACAGACGCTTATGGCACCCCATCCATTGGAAAATGATCAGAAGAACGACCATTCACCACAGGCGTGACAACTAAGCGCCTTGTAGGACGATTGGTGAACGCCGAGTGGTACCCGCTTTATGTCGATGGAACTCACAAGACCAATCTATCGCGATACCCTCTGGTCATCTTTCGGACGTCGGATGCAACCCGATCAATCCACATTGCCGCTGTATTCCTGTCGTCGCACCTCCGGGAGCTGCAGTACAGCACGATGTTCGGTAGCTTGTATGACGTCTACCAGCTTGTGATCGGGAACCAGCTGAAGGTCCGCTACGTGATGGTTGACGCAGACGATGCCCAGTTCAACGGCTTTGCAGCCGTGGTTCAGCGCAACAAGCTGGGGTCGGTCTACCTGATGTGCTTTTCCATGTGATGCTCAATGTCAAAAGAAATTCCGTCGTCTCGTTCCAGCTGACTCCTGCCTGGTCTACAAACACGTGTATCGCATTCATCATGCTCGCAATGACTACGATTGTGCTGAGGAAGTTGCTGACGCTGAGCGTGTGTTGTCTTCACGCCGAAGTCTGAGGGGTTTCTTGCGTACTTCAAGCGTGAATGGATTTAGTCTTGATTTTTCCGCTGGCAGTGCTACCAGAGCTCCATCGGCCATGCGAAGACGAACAACCCACTCGAGCAGTTCAACAAGACGTTCAAGCGTGACTACACTCTTCGACAACTGCTACCGATCACCAGCCTCATGCTCAAGATGCAGTTGATCTGCAAGACAAAGTCTGTCGCCGTTCAAGAGATCAAGCACGGTGCTACAAGCACGAAAGATCTTCCACGTCGACTCAAGTATCTCCAGAAGGCTGGACTGCTCAGCCACACGCGTTTTAGAGGACGACGCCCGGTTTCATCATGGACGACCACATGTCCGAGACACACATTCTTGTCAAGCAGCACGGTATCGAGAAGGAAGTGTTTCTCTGACCAAGGCGGATGACCTTCGATGCCCATTGCTCTTCATAGACGTACCAGCAGCCTCGTGACGGACGGTATGTAAACGTGGCCGAGCGGTATTGACCTTGCTCCTGGTGGTTCAAATTCGGGCGCTGCGTGCATGTTCTCGAAGCAATCCAGGTTGTTGGTGTCACGGATCAACCCGACCTGTTCGTCAGCCAGAGGCCTTTCGCGCGCCGCTGTGCCGACCGTGAGGACGCAGAAGACGATGAAGGCAACACGAATCATGGAGGAAGGCCAACGCAGGTGGGCACGCACTGGCGTTTGACTGAAAGGAAGAGACAAGGCGGTATCAAGAGCAGGTTTGCATTTTAGGTAGCGAGTAGGATAGGGTAGAAAACAAGTAGGAAACACAAGTAGGAAAGACCGCTAAGCTCAATATATTTTTGTCATCTTGAATTTGACTCAGTTTATTTGCCTATCTCCACAGTTCCATGTCAGCCAAAATCTCCTCCGGTCTCGTGTGGGTTTGAATATGGCTGTGCTGTCGCGCCAGCCTGTGCGCGATGAAGTTCTGAGGTTCTAACAAGGTTTTCAAGGAAGCAACCAAGAAAGACCTCAAGAAACCCAAGTCTATCACCCATGCTCTGGTTAACTACTGTGCCAATGGTTTTACGTTGATATACTTGTCAAGATTGTTGATATACTTATCAAGATTGTTGCAAGTTAACTCAGCCGGCCGGGCTCAATTCATCTTCGTCCTCCGCCAAGCTCGCCGTCGCCTCCTCTGCCACGCTGGCCGCCACCCTCACCGCCGGGCTCGCCGCCGCCCCTCCACCAGGCTCGCCGCCACCTCCTCCGCCAAGCTCACTCCCACCATGCTCGGCACCGCCACCGCCACCATCACCTCCGAGTCCGACACGCAGCAGAACCGGAACCACAAGTCAGCATCAGCCTCGTCGGAACAAATGGAGGAATCCAGAGCAAGAAGACGTCAAGCAATTCGGCGATAGATTTTTTATTCCGGTGCTTCTGGATGAAACCACTTTTTCACAGGCGGATTACTATTTTTTACAGGCGGATCAGAATTTGTTCCCATGGGTTTCTTCTCAGCCGAAGTCCCTCGCCGCTACGCAGCCTGCCCCAACAAGAACTTCGTCGAGGTTGGGAGTGCGCAACTTTTCGAGGTTCAAGGGGTCGTTGAACTTCTCAAAAGACCACAAGATTGGTTCGTGAGAGTTCCTTGGGTGGACACCGTGGAGCCACTCCACAAATTCGACTCCAAGGTCAGTTTAGAGTGGTTCAACACGTACTACAAGGAAGACGTGGCGCTAATTTGATCTCTTTATGCTGGAGGACAATCCCCCCCCCTCCCCCTCAATCATGAGCTGGATGAATTCATTAAATATTAATACATGTATTCGATGCCATTTCGACCTTTTTATTATTCCTAGCGGATGGGCGAGTGTCGCTGTCGCATGACCTAGGTTTTATTATGCTATACAAACAAGTTTGGTCGCAATCGGCGCCGTAGGAGAAGAGAAATAAGAACTCATGTGGCTGGATATGCGGGCACCTATTTATCTGTGTGATTGAATGACTGACTGTCATTTGACGAGCCACCTAATTGCACATAAACAAGCAAAGCGATGCGTCGATTCAACCAAGGTGAACCCAAGTTGGGCATACCTCACCACACCTATCCACCACCTAACCCTAATTGTTCACTTTTCATAGACCGTCTCTGTTTGTGCTATTCCCTCTCAATTTTTGAGGTTCCGTCATAGTCAATCACCCGCCATCCAAGCAATCCAGTTCGTCGATATGGTCATACTGTAGCAGTATGTTCATCCGTCACAAACAGATAATACACCCTGCATTCTGACCATCAATCGCGGTCCACAACTTCACATTGAATTTGTGGACAGAGAGTTCCTGGCCTTGACGAGTGGATGACTGATTAGCCTCGCAAGTGTAGCGACGCTGTCGTTATCCTCTATCTCATTTAAAGGGACCAGCATATTTAGCGTTGTGTCGACAATCCAAGGGACACCGCGGCATGTCGATTTGCTCCGTGTCCATGAAATCTGGACCGAGCTGGTCGTTTGTGCAGCACTGTAGAGTTACCGCTCCGCCAAACCACGACCATCAAATTTGACCAACCCCTGCACAGTACAGTAGGTGACGTGACGACACCTGGCAGGCCAACAAAGACCGCTGGGACGCACGCCAACGCCAATGCCACGACAACCAAATTCCAGGTAGGAGGTCCCATTACAGCCCGTTCTGGAACTCCACCGTGAGATCGTCCACATCAGGGCAAAAAATCGCAGAATCTGCGACGTGTGGTCAATGCATACTTCTATTAATAGCCAATAAAACCGATCAAGTTAGTCATTTAAGCCAATCCAGTTCAAAGGAATTGGGTTACACTGTGTGCACCTCAGAACGGAAAAGGGGAAAATGGACTGAGGTGGCGAACATGAAGATATTTATACCGCGTCGTTATGGCGCGGGGAGAGCTTCTCTTCGTGACAGCTCACGGTAATTCGATGCGTTTGGCTATCTTTACGATCTCCCGGCGCTACCAGCTCCGCCCAGCGTCTTCTACCGCAGAGGAATCGCCTGCCAAACCGTGCGTTTGCGACCCCATGAGGCTTCGGTGAACATCGAGTGGCTCTATCCATGCCTCTGCTCGTTCCACGCAACCAACCGCCGAGCCAATCGGGCACCTTCCATAGCCACACAGACGTGGAAGACCCGCGTGACGAGTCCCCAACACCTGCGCTGCCGCGGCCGCCTACCAGCGAAGCCCGCGCTGGCGTGCGCGCGTCGTCGCCGCAGCCGCAACCGCAGTCGAACAGCCACATGCCGCCCATCTTCCCCGCGCCGCGCAGCGTTCGAAGCGAGTCGAATATGATCGCCAGGCAGCAGCAGCAGCGCCGCACGTTCCTGCCGCAGCTGTCCCACGCCAAGACCTTTGCCGCGCGGTCGTCGTCTCACGTCGACGCCGACTCCAACGCCAACGATTCTAATGACGACGACTGTGCCGACTGTGACGGCGACGACGGAGACGTCGACGCCAACACACCAACACGCCAACCCATACCGATACCGACCAACGACGAAGACACGGACGACTTTAAGCGTGCAATGTGGGCGGGCCAGGCCAACATCCTCGTGACCGTGCGCGTGCGCCCGCCGTGCCCTCACGACCGCGACGATACGTCGATCGTGCGCGTGCTCGATCACAAACTCATCGTGGTGCTCGACAAGCTCCACCCCGCAGGCGGCTCGCCACAGCGCGCGGCGTCTGTGGTGATGAACAGCCCCAACGCCAACGCCAACAGCGATCCACTGCCCGTTTCGTTGGTGCGGCGCCAACACCACCAAACAACCCACGGTCACGGTCTACGCAAGCTGCGGAACGTGGCGTCAGCGCTCCCATCGCGCTCAGTATCCACCAATCAAGCCTCTCCAAGCCACCACCACCACCAACGCCAACGCCAACGTCACGGCGGCGGCAGCACCACCAACGGCACGCGGTCGCGAGAGAAGCGGTACGCGTTCGATTATGTGTTCCCGCCCGAGGACGGGCAGCGGATTGTGTACCACCACACGACCAAGTTCCTGATCCACGGCGTGCTCCACGGCTTCAACGCGACCGTGTTCGCCTACGGCTGCACGGGCGCCGGCAAGACCCACACCATGCTGGGCACGCGCGACGAGCCGGGCATCATGGCGCTCACGCTGGACGATCTGTTCCAGACCATTGCGCGCGTGCATGGCGACCCGCTGGCGCCGGTCGAGTACAAAGTGACCGTGTCGTTCCTCGAAGTGTACAACGAGAACATTCGCGATCTGCTGGCCACACCGCCACCGCAGGCGCCTGCGTCGCAATCGACCGAGTTTCTGGACCTGCGCGAAGACCCGGTCCGAGGCGCCGTGGTCGCCGGCATCACCGAGGTCGAGGCCAGCGACGCACAGCACGTGATGAAGCTGCTGCGGCGAGGCAACAGGCATCGCTCGCAGGAGGCGACCGCGGCAAACGCCGTGTCCTCGCGGTCCCACGCCGTGCTGCAGGTGCTGGTCGAGCAGCGCGACAAGCGCTCGACCTGCGACGCGTTTGGCGTTGACCCGGTGCGCGGTGGCGTGATGACCTCGACGGTCAAGTTCGGCAAGCTGTCGCTCGTGGATCTGGCCGGCAGCGAGCGCGCGGCGGTCACGCAGAACCGCGGCCAGCGGCTGATCGAGGGCGCCAACATCAACCGCTCGCTGCTGGCGCTGGGCAACTGCATCAACGCGTTGGGCGAGAAAGGCGCCTCCGTGTGCGGTGGGTTTGTGCCGTATCGCGACAGCAAGCTCACGCGGCTGCTCAAGGACTCGCTGGGCGGCAACTGCCGCACCGTGATGATCGCCAACGTGTCGCCGGCGGCGGCGAGCGTGGAAGAGACGCGCAACACGCTCAAGTACGCGAACCGCGCCAAGAACATCAAGACGACGGTCTCGCGGAACGTGCTCAGTGTCGACCACCACCTCACCGAGTACGCTAGCGTCGTCGCCGAGCTCAAGGACGAGATCGTGGTGCTCAAGCAAAAGTTGGCGCAGCACAGCGGCAGCGGGAGCGGGAGTCCAGCACCGCGCGGGCTTCTCGCCAGTCGCTTCATCAGCCCGGGGAGGCTCAAGAACCGACGGCCAGGGGCGCCCAACAACGATAGCTGCGACGACCACGACCACGACCACGACCACGACCACGACGAGATCTGGAAGCATGCCAAGCTGAACGAAGCGCGTGGGTACATCGTGCAGTGCTTCCAGCAGCGCCAGCAGCTCCGACGGAGCCTGCTCGAGGTGGACTATTGCGTGGAACAGCTCGCCAAGCCGCTGGACGGCCACGTCGCCAGTGTGGCGGCTGGTGAGCCAGAGGAGCCAACGACGGACGGCACCAGCGAGAACCAGCCGCGCGATCATCTTTTCGCGGCGTCCATTTTGGAGCAGATCGTCGATGGGCCGGCACACACACGCCAGCAGGCGGACAAGGCGGTGGATGCATCGAGCGACCACGCGGCTGAGCACGTGGAGATGGGGATCCGCCTCCTGTTAGCGCGCAAGACGCAGCTCGTCGCGCAACTCGAGCAGAACCAGTCGGTGATGGACGCGTTCCGCCGGGGCGTCGAGCAGAGTCCGCTGTTCGCCTCGAACGAGCTGCTGCGCGACGTGCTGCTCATGGAGTACCGCGTGGGCGAGCTTCACGTGGAGAACGTAGTCTCCGCTATCAATCAAACGCTCAAAGACCATGAGATCGCTCAGCTCAAGGTGCGTCTCTGCAAACAAACGGGGAACCCACACGAGGTCTGCGTACCGTTCCAGCCATCGGTCTTGTTTCCAAGCAGCGGCGACGGCCACCAGCAATCACTCGAGCTGCCAGCGCCAATCGCCGAGATCGCGCGCCTGCTCTCGCCGCGGCCCGAGTCCAAGCTCGACGACGACGGCTGCGAGCTCCACACGGCGCGGAGCTCGACGGGCTTTGCGTTTCTCGACGACTTGCGCGACCGCTTTTACGACCGCAGCAATCGCGTGCATCACCAGCAGCAGCTCCACGCGAGCGACGGCGTGAAAAGCTCGGTCAGCGGAGGAAGCAGTCCTCGGCGCCAGTGGGGGATCCACCTGAGCAACTCGACACTGCCTCTACCGTACATTCGACTCAAGAAAAAGCCCCCACCAGCTCTGGTCGCGACGGCAGCGACGACCACGACAGCCAGCGACTATGCGAGCGCAAATACTAGTGGTGGCCTGGGAGCACAGCCGCGCGGGTCGGCCACGACCGCCGCCCCGTATCTCACAGTGCTCAAGCATCGAAGGACGACGCAACAGCACCGCACTAGCAGCAACATCAGCAGCAGCCAGCGAAAACTGCCAGTCGTCGTCCCCGCCTCGTCATGACCTCAAAACGACACGTCGTGTCCATCATATCTATCCAAAGATCGGTGTGCAATTAGCAAATACAGTCGAACACGCAGGCGGTTGGTGGCCGTTGCTTTTTTGTCGAGTTTACTCGCTTTTTTTGGTGGGCGGAAGATCACCGCAGCAACTCGGCGTGGACGCCGATGGATTTGTTGCGTTTGCGCGGGAATTGGCGAGGGGATGAGTCGTGGCCGTCGTCATTTGGGCGAAGCCGCGCGTCGAGAGGCGACAGATCGACGCCGTCCGCGAGCTTTTCGCGAATGTCCTCGTAGAACCGCTTGAACTGGAATATCTCGACCTAACAGCCCCACCAAAACCCACCAGCCACGTTCGTCTCAGGAAAAGTGAGAATGCGCGAGCGGTCAACATGCACGGACTGACCTGTCCTCGACGGAACTCGACCAGATAGACGCCTCGCTGGAACAGGAACACTTGCACCGTGCAGGTGAGCACGTCGCCGTAGCAGACGTCCATCTGGTAATTCTCCCAGTCGATGGCCACGCGCTGCTGCGGCCCACTGGCCAACGCGCGGGCCGGTACGAGGCCCGGGTGGGCGGTCAGGATGGTCTCGATCTTGGAGAGCACGAGCTGCGCGGGCAGCGCCGTGATAAAGCGCGTGGACCGTGTCACGAGATCGGCCTGGTACGATGGCGGGCAGCCAGTGGACGCCGTCGCGGCGGCCGAAGTTGAGGGCAATGCGGCACCAAGCGGCGTGTTGGGCACGGATTGCGACGAGGACGCGAATCCACCAGCGCGGGAAGTCTGCCGCTGCTCGCGAAGCGCCGAGTCGGTGGGCGTGGTCGCCAAGTTAACCTGCGCGCGGTCCAGCTGGATCTCGTCAAACGCCGTTTGGATGGCCTCGAACTTGAACCCGCGGCCGAAGCGACTGAGGAACAGCTCGGGCGGCGAGTTGCGGCGGTGCTGGTACAGGTGGCGCTCCAAGCGCGAGCCTGTGGCGAGTGGCGGGGACGTGAACCGCCGACGAGCGAGGCTCTGCGAGTCTTCTTCTTCTTGCTGTTCGTCGTGAGCTAATGCTGCTGCGGCCACCACAGGCGGCGGGGGCGCGGGTTGAACTCGTGGACGCACGAACGACGGACTGCGACGACACTCTCGATCCAGGAGATCACGTCCAGCGTCTTGCTTAGCAGCGTCTTGACTGGACGCATCCGTAGAACTGTGGTCCATGGGGAACTGCAAATTCGCGGCAGGTGCATCACGCTCCAGATCGGAATGGCGAGGCGAGTTGACGGGCGTCTGCCCGGAGGACAGCGGCGCGGTCTCGTCCACCGATGGCATGTAGCCGCTGCTCATCAGATGCGCTCGCAGCGCCGCCTTCTGCGGAGACGGCGGGATCACGTGCGACGCCGGCATCATCATCGTCGCCGCCGTGGGTGAGCGGCCGTGGAGCTGCAGGCGGTGGAGGCCGCCTGGTGAGACAGGCGCACTGCGCGGCGTCCAGCGCTGCTGCTGGTCTTGGTCGGTAGAGGACACGTGCTGGGAAATGACGACCGAAGGGATCGGAGCATCGCGGAACGCGTGCGAATTGCCTGGCGCGAGCGCGTGCATCATCGAGTGGGTGGGCGGCGAGGCCTCTGGATTGTTCTCGTGGATCGAGTAGCTGCCGCGTCGAGTGAGCCGCTCGCCGAGCACCCAGGCGTGACGCTGCGCTTCCTCGACCGCCAGCCGCATGGTCGGGTCCGGGTACAGCAGCTGCGTGATCAGCGACTTGACCTCCAGCGAGAACTGCGCCGGGAAGAACCAGGTCGGGAACGCGACTTCGTCCGCGGGGTCTTCGTCGCTGTATTTGGTGTTGTAGCACCATTTCTTGAACTTCTCGTAGCGCAGACACTTGAGCAGATCTTTGCCAAACGGCAAGTTGCCGGCGAGCATGGCGTACACGATCACGCCGATCGACCAGGCGTCCGCCTTGGCGCCGTCGTAGCCTTGGCCGGCGTCCATGAGCACTTCCGGGGCCACATAGTGGGGCGAGCCAACGACCGAGCGCAGCCGACGGATGGCCTGCACGGTCGCCGCCGACGCCGTGGCGCCAACGTTGCCGTTGGCGTTGCCATTTCCGTTGGCGTCCTGCGCCAGCGAGGCATCACCGCCGCCTTGCTCGGTCATCGCAAAGATCGCCGAGAGCCCAAAGTCGGCGATCTTGAGCGTCGACACCTCTTCGTTGTCCGCGAGCAGCAGGTTCTCGGGCTTGAGGTCACGGTGGCACACGCCCGACGCGTGGCAGAACGCGACGCCTGAGATCAGCTGCTGGAAGTACCGCCGCGCCGTGTCCTCGTCCGTGCCGCAGTCGAGCTTGATGCGGTCAAAAAACTCGCCCCCAGCCGCCAGCTCCAGCACCAGGAACGTCGTGCACTTGCTGTCCTGGACCAGCTCGAGCGCCTCTTCCAGGCGCAGCACGTTCTCGTGGAATCCCAGGCCGGACATGTTGCTGATCTCGCGGTGGATCGTGCGCCGCGTGGACGCGAATTTGATGAATTTTTTTGGAATTTTCGGAATGGTGAGCACCTGGTTCTTGACGGCCACGTCCTGCGTGGCGTTCTCGAGCAGCGCAAATTTGCGGTCCACGTCGTCGTGGAAGTCGTCCACTTGCAGCTCGCGGCCCCAGACGGCGACGCACTGCGGCAGGCTGAGCTCGCGCAGCGCGCCCGTGCGCGGATCTTCATAGGCGGCGACGGCCTGCTTGGTCGAGGGATGGATCAGCCACCACACATTTCTGTTCCAACAAGGATGCCACCCGTCAGTTCGACCACACAATGACAAAATTGTTTTGTTCTGCAAACGGGGCGATTTGACGGAACGCACTCGAGTTGCATGTGGGCCGCGACGGTCGCGAAGCGGTTGCTGCCGCCGGGCGTGAGGTTGCCGTCGCTGCGCGCGAACGCCGGGTCGAGATCGTGCGGGTCATCGGCGTTGGCGTTGGCGTTGGCGTTGGTGGGCGCGAGCGGTTTGCCGCGCACGGCCACGATACAGCGAGAGAGGAGCGAGGAGGGTAAGAGCTTGTAGCCGACCGGGTTGAGGATCTTCATGGCGACGTGCTAGTATGAAAAGAACAAAGGAAACCAGGAGGTCAGAACTAAACAACAACAAAAACACGCGAAAATTGGGTTCTAGGACAAGTGAGATCGGAACTTACACGTTTCGTGCGCGCGCAGTACGCTTCATACACCCTGGAACGAAATACAACAAACAGCGACCCATCAGCTTTGATCGTCATGCGCAAAGTTTGACGATAGCCATCCAGGACACGTACACGCCTGCGGCGCCGCCACCGAGATAGCCCCCAAGCTCATAGTACAACTCGCGCCCGCTGTAGATGCACTGGCCATCGTAGTGATCGACCTTCAGGATCTGGCGCTTGCGACGGCGCTCGTTCATCATTCTGCCACTGGGGAATTCTTGGCTGCAGCTAGTGAGAGCCCAAGTAGCGCTGTCGCTAGCAGCCGCAGCGAAGGGGCGGACCAACGGAGAAGCAACGCGAGTCCCAACGCCGCAATCTCGTACGTTTCCGTTCCAGTCTGGTGCAGCGACAACTAGCGGGCCGTGAAATTTGTTGCTCCCCGACCGGCGTGTTTTGCAGGGGTGCGTCCGCTCCCGCTACGCACCAACTCTTTCTTTTGCAAAGTAACCAACACCGTTTTTCTTTTTGTTCCCTTCTTGTTGTCTCAGTCTGGTCTGACTGACAACAAACAAATTTACCCAATCAATGCTGGTGGTTGTTGCTGGTGGACAGCCATTTTGACCAACGCCGATGGCGAATTGGCGATTCCAGCTCAAAAGCGCCTATTTTTGTCATGTTGGTTGCTCTCGTGTCGCTTGGAGCAATCTGCATCTACTTACGTACAGTACCCGCGAGAACCCAAAGCACTTGCCTCCTGGCTAGCAGAGGCGCGTGGCACTGAACAGTTCGCAATGCACTTCGACTTCTGCTGATGTGATTCTTGTGGCGTAGGAGATGGATTCGAGAAAGAAATAAAGCCGTTCCATGCTGCACAATCAGGATATCTGTACTGGTACAGCTAGGCACAAAGGGAATGCGGTCTGGGACAGGGACGACCAGAACTTCCACCAGTGGCACCACTGATAGTTGTTGTCGCACTTGACAGAGCAGGCTGGTTCATCCAGGTGGAAAAAAGATCTAGCGGATGTTCATCCAATGAATGAAGAATAGGCAGGCGACGCCCATAAGGAGCTGAAGCAAGGAGCGACTGGCCGTCTTTTCGGGGCTGAAGTTGAAGCAGGACGGGTTTGCCTGATCACAACCACACGAACTCAGATTTACGATGATTTTGATTGGTGTATAAGATTTGTGATGACATCTTTTCATCCATTCACAGTGACTAAAAAATGCATCATTGGCTCTAAAAATGACTATCACTCTCGTTTTCTTTTTACGTGGGTCCGGCCTAACAGACCGGAGATGCTGTTGCGAGCAGCTCACAGGATTCGACCCAGATCTCGCACTAATTTTCACCCGCGTAGCATGAGCTCAACGGCGCTTTTTAAGGGCGTGAAGCTGGTGAACGCCAAGGGCGAGCAGCAGGACGGAGAGGAGTGTCTGCGCGGCAAGGTGCTCGCGCTCTACTTTTCGGTACAATCAGTCATGAAGAGAGGATTTTGCGGGACGGGGGCCAAGCCTAACCAGTAGTCGTTTCGTGATCAATAGGCCGACTGGTGCCCTGACTGCCGCACGTTCCAGCCCGCGCTTAACTCGTTCTACAAGGACGCGAACAAGGACGGTGCATCGATCGAGCTCGTGTTCGTTGGCTCGGACAACACCGAATCCGACCAGGTTGCGCATTTCCAGGACAAGCAGGGCCAGTGGTGGATGATCCCGTTCGACAGCGAGCTCCGCAACGAGCTCAAGCGCAAGGTACGGTGGTGTACATTATCCTTATCATATTGCGTGGGTGTGACGAGAACGAATGAACCAACCGCTCGTGTCTTTTGTGGCGGCGATTACGGTAGTACGGCATCTGCGCGGGCAAAGAGAAAGAGGCCGTCGGCGTGGTCGACCGCAAGGGCGGCATCCCTAGCCTCGTGGTGATCCAGCCAAATGGCGACCTCATCGACCTGCACGGAGCAGAGAACATTGAGAAGGACGGAGTGAAGGCTCTGGATGAGTGGAAAAAGGTCTTCACCGCTTGATGCCGCTCAAGCGACAAAACTGGAGTCGAAGGTCCCCACCGAGCGGTATTTTAGAGGTGGACCAATCGTCAAATTGCGCTGATCGTTCACTTTGAAAAAAGCCGACGCTGTGAATGAGACATCCACGAACTCTGAGAATCGCTTTCAACAAATAGGAAATCGGCGTGTTCAACACGAACCCCCTGACAAGTCCAATTATGGTCCATACTTGCCGCGCTAATTCTCCCCGCGCTTAGAACTTCAAAGAGCAGTTGAGTGAAAAAACCAAGTTTCCAGGCAATCCCTTACAGTGGAGGCTGATGCGTTGTCCAAGAGATCAAGATCAAGCATGAAGTCGCCAGTCGGAATAACCTCGACGGATTCGGCCTTGGGGACTGGAATCGCGGACTGTAGTGAACAAAGTGGGGGTACTGTGGAGTCCAATTGAGGTCGTTGGTGCATTGGCATGATATTGAATTGCGATAGCTAATTTCTGAATGGCGATCTTTTTGTACAAGCCAGCTGACTATTGTTGCGACTCGCCACTCTTTCTCCGTTTCAACAACACCGCCCAACGCTCCCCCCCCACATACACACATACACAAATACCTCTTCTGCTAGTTGGCTCCGTCTACATGATAGTCATGTCTTCAGGCCGAGACCGTGACGCCCACGATGGCCGACGACGAGCGCGACGACGACGTCTGCGAATAGAGTTGGTCGCCCAAAGTCTCGAACGACTGGCGACTGATATTGTCTCCCGAGTCCTGCTGCTGTCGCTGCTGTGTAGACACCATCTCACTGTACAGTGCATTGCCGAGCTCGGCGAACATCTCCGAACTGAATCCCTCGGGCAATTGAGAGGTGAGCGCGTGGAAATCGTTTAAAACGGTGTCATTCGCGTCGCCGCTCGCAAGCAAACTCGCGAGCTCGTCACTGCCTTTTTCCAAGCAATCTTCGTTCTCCTGTGCCGTCTTGATCGCTTGGAACACTCGGTACAGCTGCTCCAGACGCGACCAGGCCTGGGCGGCGTTGCGCTCCTCCTGGCTCACGTGGGCCACCAGGCTGCGCGCGCGCTGCCTCAAAAACTCGGGCCGCTTGAGCCGATCGCGCGCAAAATCTTCAATGAACAGTGGAATAGGCCCGTCAGCCCCGATACACGCGTGGTACACGTCGGGAGACGGCTGCTCGTCGCCGGGTTTCGCCTCGCTTCGGTCCGAGCTCTCGTGGCCAGCGGACTGGACGGGCACGCGCCGCCTTGCGCGGATGAGGCGCCGAAACATCTTCAGTTAGACGGGGTGGAGGGGGTAGGGAAGCGAGCGTCGCCCGTTGAGACGAAAGCGCCAAGTGCCGGGCCACCAGACAATCCCTGGTAGCGTCGAGCAGCTTCCGCTTCCACACAGTGCTCTTGCACGTGGCTTTCTGGGACGGCCGTTGGGTTGTTCTTCAGAGAGGAGCTGCTTTTTGAGAGGGGGGAAGGACAGAGTGGTGGTCACTGTATTATGCAACTGTGTTGGCCCGTTAGAAACCTGGGTTTCTATCTATTTTGACACAGGAGGTCCACAGTGGACTCTACTGAATTGAGTTCAAAAGAAGCAACTTATTAGTTGGGCCGAAGTTGAAGTTCTGAGGACTGCAATGCGCATACATAGGACTTGGGACTTGCTGCGGACAGTGCCTCGTTCGACTCGCGCAGCACACACAACACCGAAGACATACCGCAAGCTGCTGGACGATGCAGCCGCCAGTGACGATGGCTAGAAGAGAACGACCGATTTTTCCAGCGGCCGCTTGGCGGAAGCACTCAGCCACCACCGTCAAAGTGCGTTTGGTTCGGACGGGGCGTCGACGAGCTTGCTGGAACCTGCCCTCAGCATGTTAAGCTAACGACAATTAGAATTAGAAGATCTGTGAAGATCCGCGACCAGCTGCTAGAGCTCTTAGTGCAGCTCACCAGTTCGCTCGCGCCTTGTCACAGATACCAGTTTGGCCAATTTTAACTGGCGATGTCCAATCACACGAAGCCTCAGCGTGGCTTGACTGTGATTGGACGCTTGCGTCTTCAACCTTTTGGCGAGTCCTCGACCACTGAGGACAAGGTGCTTGCAGCTAAATGTTCCACAGCTGGAGGCCCATCTGCCTACATCCTCTCAAATGGAGTTCCAGAGCCTGGCCACTACTCGCTTTACTCGTGCTGAAGGAGGCCCATCTGCCTACGTCCTCTCAAATGGAGTTCGAGAGCCTGGCCACTACTCGCTTTACTCGTGGTCAAGTCCAGCGACCTGCTGGTCACGTCTTCATTCCAGAAAAACACCAGGAGTCGGGTCGCGAAAAACCGTCTAGATCTTGGAATCTGTACATTCATGTAGCAAGCCTCCTGTGAGGAATTATCGACGCTTTTCGTGGATCCGCGCCTGGTGGCGGTCGGTTGGGCCGGTACCGCTCGACTCTCATTCGACGATTCTCTCTCTAGACTTTGTGCGGAAGATGCCAGCGACCGAAGTGAGCCCATCGCTGCGACGACGTCTTTCTGATGATGCGCGCCAATTGCTCCGCTCGGCGCTCGGTGTCGGCACGCAAGCGCCAAGCGGCTTCGCCCAGGAGGACCTTCGCGATTTATCAATCAGCGAGAGGCTACAGAACTTTCGCAGCCAGATCCGACTCGAAGTGCCGACTCTCTCCAACACCATCCGTCTACAGATCGTCGTGTCCGCGACGACGTACCTTTTGAGGTACCAGGTCGAAAGCATTGGTGCCGAAGTCTCTGTGTACAACAAGGCCGGGGCGATGACGTCCTGGATCACGATTGCGAATGGGCAGCACATCCAGCTTCGAAGCTACGTGAGCTTTCCGGCCACTGCACCAGCAGTTGGCCACGAAATCTCCACGCTCGTTGACCTCATTGAGGCGATGGACATGTTCGATATCTTCCGCGCCGGCTTAGACGCTGAGCGGGTGCCGTCGAGTCCAACAGCCCAGTTCCTCACCAACCATGTCGCGTTCAAGTCCACGACCGACAAGGGATCATACATGTTCACCGTCGACCGTGATACGGGGAAACCGCTCGCTGTTTCTCAGACGGCCACACAGTCGCCACTCGGTAGGGCCTCGGTGAATCTGATCGTAGAGGACTACCTCCGATACCAAGGAACGATCGTCGTCCCAACGGGGATCAAATCGGACGTCGAGCTGATGGTCGACACGGCTATGTACTGCTACATGCAATGGTCCTCATACGGGCAGAGGCGGATTGTCGAGGTCTTCGACATTATCGACAAAGACGAGGGCGGCTTTATCTCGGGCCAGGACGTGTACGCGCAGCTGCTCGCAGTGGGCCACTCGGAGCGCCAGTGCTTCAACATCGTACTCGAGATGACGCGGCTGCTCTGCGATACGTCGGACCCAGCGGAGGAATTCGGCTTCTACAAGTTCTGTGGCTTCTGGGTAACGATGCTCGCCGACTCGTTCCGTGTCTCGGATCCGGCGAACGAGGCCACGGTGCTCGCGGCATTCGAGAAGCTGTTCCTGGGAGCGTGAGACACAGCTTTTCAAACCGTCGACCGTGGACAATAGCCATGGGTGTAGTGTAGTGTGTTAAAATCAATCGCAGCATGTTGCTTGGTCTTGGAGCCGTCCACGAAATCGTTGACACATGCCGCGACACCGCTGGCCATCCCAGATCAACGATTCTTCGCGAGTTTATGATGCTAACCGCTCATGAGCGCACGGAACGTGGCTGTGCTGCGGAGGTCAATTCGTTCAATGCGGCTGCTCTGTGCGAACGCTATCTTAGTCCACTCCACCCTTCCTGGCCGTTGTTCGAATTAAAAATGTTTGAAGTGCTTCCCATCTGGAGCCATGTCGTCACAAGAAATGGCTACACCTAGGCATCCGTTTCCCCGTGAGAGTGACATGACGCAAAAATTGTTGCTTCCTTCCGCTGCAGCAAGACGTGAGGGGGCATGCAAGCGCCGAGAACATTCGCGCTGAGTTCTGGACAGCAGTTGAAAAGCCACCTACGAGCGATCTTCTTCCACGGAATGGAGAACAGATTCTCTGAAACGAGCAGAGACATCTTGAGTCAAGATTCGTGACTGGTGGCACTGGATTGCGGGGCGAGTGCAAGGCAAGACAATAGAGAAGTGGGGGAAATCAAAACTCAAGCTTTGTTCTCTATGAATAACAGATCATATATCTGATGGACGGTGGGTTGTTCACAACGGTCGCTCTTGTGTTTAGTTCTGTTTTGTGGTTATACTTTCCTCTTTTTTGCTCCTGTTCCAGTTCCTGACGAAGGTGTCGCATCAAAAACTAATAAGCGCGTGGACACTGTTCCTCACCACAACGAACGCAGTTGCCAATCCACAGAAAAACTAGACCAACCTGTACAATGAGACACCAACCTCTGCGTTGTTGTGCGTTCTCAATGGAAGATTGAATATTAAAAATAAAATAATTGTCGATCAAAGCACAATGCTCGTTTGGAGATCTTCAGTCATTTTGGGCCAAGCCAATAATTTTGCACAGCTGGAATGTTCTGGTCGTTTCGTTTAGTGTTGGAGTTTCCTTCTTTCTTTTTTTTTCTGGTGAGGAGGTTTTGTACCTACAGCAACGTTTCTTTCCAGCCGAAGGAGCTCCTTACGACACGCCATCCAGCCGCCACAGGACCCCAGCATTCTCTCGGCCGTTTGATTGATCAGCACTGTGCGCGCGCCGTTCCTCGCACCGCCAGCGCCGTCCTCCCTTCCCCCTGCCCCTGCACCTGGTCCTCAGAGCGTCACTGGTCAAAGATCCTCGCCAGCCGCCAGCGCCTACGGATTTATTACCACCTCGCCGCCATGCCCACCAACTCGGAAGCGATCCGCCTCGCCGAGGCCTCGGACTGGAAAGGCCTCCAGCGGCTGATCGAAATGGCCCCCGAGTACGCGTGCGAAATGGGCGACTACGGCATGCTGCCGATCCACTGGGCGTGCACGGAGAGCCACGTGCCCGTGGCGCTGCTCGCGCGCCTGCTGGGCGCGTTTCCGGACGGCGCCAAGGTCAAGAACGACGCCGAGCTGCTGCCGATTCACATCGCGATCCGCGCGCGCGTCGAGTCCGAGTGGCTGGAAAAGCTCATCCACGTGTACCCGCACGCTGTCCACGTGGACGCACCCGATGGCGTCAGCGTCATGGAGCTCGCTCACCAGGTGGGGCTCCATAGGGACGGGCTCAAGATCCTCCACCTTGCGATCGCCGACTCGTCGTCGCCGCGCGATGCCAGTGAGCACCTCGGAATGGACAACCAGGCGGGGGACCACCCAGAGGAAGACGAGGCCTGGCAGCCGCTCAAGAGACAGTCGCTGCTGACCAAGGTGTCGCCACTGGGCAGCAAGCTGCCGGCAAATTTTGGGCGTGGAAGCAACAGCAACAACAACACACCTGTGAGTCCGGCGGACTCGTTGCAGTCCATCAGCAGTGACGATGTAGAGTTCCAGAACCTCGGACCGGTTGCTAGTGGGTCGGCCAGGGAGCGAATGATCTCACCAACATCCAGCTTGTCCAGCGACGGCAGCGCCAACACAGCCCCGATTCCACGAACCTCCCCACCGCTACAGGCCAAGGTGAATGGAGCGGTGCACCGCAAGCACTCGTTAGACTACCACGCTCATGCTGCCGCAGCGGCTGCAGCTGCGCGCGAACACCAAGAGATGCTGCAGCACGGACGGTTCCATCCGGCTAGCGCCTCACACCCTCAGCGCTCCATGTCCATGCTGGGCGGTCGCCACCAGTCGCTTCCCGTGATCCCAAGCTTCGAGCACATCCACTTCGGCAACCTCCACCCGCACGACCACTTTGAGGACCAGTCGTCGGACGAAGAAGAGGGCAACAACTACAACTACCGCCAGTCTGGCGGAAATCAGAGACGCGCACTAAATCTGGACAGCCGCTCGTTTGAATCGCCACCTGAATGGAAGCGCGACGACGAGTGTTCGATCTGCCGCGCGAGCTTTGGCATGTTCAAGCATCGCCACCACTGCCGCAACTGCGGCAAATCCATTTGCAGCCAGCACAGTGCGGACAAGAAGATCGCCATGGAGTCGAAAGGTTTTACGACCCCGCAGCGTGTCTGTGTGACGTGCTACGCCATGATCACCCACAAGCAGTCTAAAGAGGCCAATATGCAGCCATCCCCATTGGACGGAATGCTGCAGGGCGCCAAGATCACAGGGCCCGTGGCAGCGTTCCACCAGCAGATGCAGCAACAGCAGCACCAGCACCAGAGTCCGCAATTGCAGAACGTTCGAGCGACCACCGTCACAGCCATATCGTCACCCGGATCGGCCGGCCGAGCGAGCACGCGGTCGTCGATGAATCTCCCCAATGGAAACAAAGACAAGATGGCCGAGCAGTGGGTCATGCAGGCGCAGATGCACGAGCTCCGGCAGATCGTAGCGTCCCAGCAAAAGCACATCGAGCAGCTCACGCAAAACAATATGCAGATGCAGCAGCAGATCCTGGAACAAGAAGAGCTCAAGGCCGAGACCATGCTGCTCATCACGCAGCTCATGACGCGCGTATCGGTGCTTGAGCTCAATAAGAACGACAGCGAGCACGACGACGAGCATGACGATGGAAATGAAGAT
This sequence comes from Pythium dissimile, assembly GCA_023336445.1. Classification (NCBI taxonomy): domain Eukaryota; phylum Oomycota; class Peronosporomycetes; order Pythiales; family Pythiaceae; genus Pythium; species Pythium dissimile. The sequence continues at coordinate 32,913 of JAADWZ010000182.1, read as the reverse complement.
GGTGATCTATTGCTCAGTAACTACAGCCCCTGAGAGTCTTCCCTGTGTGTCGTCGAGTTGATGGTCGTCCCAAGCAAAACAAATGAAGTTGCGTCGGGTTTCTTTTCTTTTGCAAGCCTTTCCGTTCATTTCTACTGCGGCACGAACGAAATAACAGCAAGAGTATTTGGGTTTTTTTCCTTCTTCACGCCGCGTCTCGAAATTTCGTATATTTTATATCGCTCCGCGCACTTGCGCCAACAGTCTGTCATTGTCTGCTCCATCAACAGAAAAGCATTTCGTTTCCCGCCGACTTTTCGCGTTGCCTGAAGTATGGAACAATCCCTACACTTCGTTGGCGCCGCAGAACGATCTCCTCGCCGTTGGATCTGCGCAGAGGAACATTCTAATGCGAAGGGGTGGACGACTGCTCGCCTGCTTCCTTGTGGCCGTGGCTGTCGTGGCTGCTGGTGCCCGAGCGGCTCGCGATGGCGTCGACGACGAGGTAGACGCCGAAGATCGCGGCGGCGGTGCCGAGGCCCGTGAAGGGCTTCTTGGCGCAGTTGCTGATGAACGGGTGCTTGCGCCAGGCGTCCTGGTGCGCGAGAACCATGGTTGCTTCGGCTTTAGTGCTTTGATCGCTGACGGTCAGTCCCGCCACCACCGCAATTCAATTCTCGACGTCGAAAATGAACCGCAATTCAACTTGCAAGTCACCAAATGAATTGACAATGAATTGAGCTGATTACATCCGGGACATGTGTGCAGCTGTCCCTTGTTTCGAGATCAAATCTTGAAAAATTTCCATGCACCCAAACCACACCCAGAATATCTGAATGATGGTCATGCGCAATGACAGACCAAATGCGAAAAAATGGAACGAAGCTATCCAACATCAACACATAATCCAATCAACCACCTTGCTCGGAGAACACGTTGACATGGGTTGCTCCAGCAGCCAGGAAGATGCCCCGTACAACAAGAACACGACCGCTGCTCGTGCCGCACCACCGTCCGGACGCGCCGGTGGCTTCCATGTGATCCCGGATCGATACGAGACACTCGGTTAGACGCATCCGCTCACAACAAGTCTAAATCGACTTACAAAAACTGATATTTATCTTCCACGTCCACACAGCCGAGGTGCAGGCCGATCTCCGCCGCGCGGGACTCGAGTCGTCTAACTTGGTGGTGGGCATAGACTTCACCAAGTCTAACCAGTGGACGGGCGAGAAGAGCTTTGGCGGGCGCTGCCTCCACGACATCGACCCGTCGGGCTTTGTTCTCAATCCGTACCAGGTGAGCACTTGGCGCGATCCAACCTGTTTAGACTTTAGGCGCGTCTAAACCTTCACAATTGGCACTTGTATCAACAATTAGAGTGTAATCTCGATCATCGGCCGCGTGCTGGAGCCGTTCGACGACGACAACATCATCCCGGCGTTCGGCTTCGGCGACCTCGCGACCAAGGGCGACTCGTGCTTCCCGTTGGCGACTAACCCACGCGGCTGCCAGGGCTTCGCTGAGGTGCTTAGTCGCTACAACGCGATCACGCCAACACTCAAACTGTCAGGCCCGACCAACTTTGCGCCCGTGATCCAACAGACGATCCAGGCCGTCCAGCGCGAAGGAGGGTACCACATCTTGGTGATCGTGTGCGACGGTCAAGTGACCAACGAAGAGGCGACGCGCCAGGCCATCGTTGAGGCATCTAACTGGCCCATCTCCATCATTTGCGTGGGCGTCGGTGACGGTCCGTGGGAGATGATGAACGAGTTTGACGACCGTCTGCCCGCGAGGCGCTTTGACAATTTCCAGTTTGTCGAGTACAATGTGGTGATGCAGCTCAACAAGAAGAATCCAGAGGCCGGTTTTGCCATCAGCGCGCTGATGGAGATCCCAGGTATGTATGGCAGGCTGGAAACTGATGGTGGAACGAGGAGAGAGAACTGATGGTGTATGATGATGATGGTCCACGCGCAGAACAATACCAGACGATCCGTAAACTCGGCTACCTGAACCACTAAGACACGCACGCACGCTACCAGCTCTACTACATAGTTTACGGAATTATGTTTGGGGTTGAATGGGCAGCACTGAGACGTCCACTCGGGATCTCCAGAGCGTCCTTCTTGCCCGCTATGCGCTGGCGAGAAGAGTGCGGTCACATGGAGGACTCGAAGCCCTGCAGTATTCATGGTGTCCACACACCGCCAACCCAACACGACAGGTCCTGGCATGAAGCGAAACATGGCGCTAAACGAATATCCAGCACAGGACACTGGGGCATCCGAGATACTGTGGTCATATCAAAGGAAATGTATTGAGATCTTGTGCCCGACGCCTCTTTCACTCTCAAAAACAGGCCTTGACAAACAGCCGTGGTTTGGCCAACATATTCGCGCATCAGAGCTGGTCTAATATCCAGCACTGTTGATGCTTCACAGCAGCGAGACCGGGGACACGCCAAAGCAGTTCCCAGCGTCCTGCACGCGCTTCCACACGTACCCGGACGACGCGCCGCTCTTCGCGACGCACTCGCGCGCCTGGCTCTTGAACCAGCACGTGCCGCCGTTGTAGTCGGTCCACGTCCACGCCCAGCAGTCCTTGCGGCTTGCACACGGTTGCGCGCACGCGCCCACCGACGACTTCCGCTCGTTGCCCACGTCGTGGCCGGGCATGTCGCAGTTGGTGAACGGCGCTACGGCGAAGCTGCTCTCTGGCCACACGCCCTTCTTGAAGTAGCCCGAGGCCTTGGAGTTGCCCCGCGGCGTTCCGAAGATGTCGATGACCTTCTTGTACCAGCACGTGCCGCCGTTGTAGTCGGTCCACACGGCGCCGTTGCAGTCGTTTATAAACCAGTCGCACAAGATGTAGCAGTTGGCGGCGTGGCCTGCGGTCCACGTGGCCTGCGCGCCCGTGTCTGTGTACACATCGAAGCCAGGGTAGTCGACACCGCAGGCCATGCGAATCTCGAAGGAACTGTCATGGTACTCGCTTAGCTGACGACCCAGCCATTCGCGAGTCGGTCGACTCGACGGGGCGGTTGACAGTTCGCCATTGAGTGCCGTTTGTTCACTGATACACAGCGTCGCCAGCGCCAGCCAGGTGGCCATAGTAAGCAGGAACTTCATGGCGAAGCAAGCTGTGTGGTCGAGCTGACAGTTGGTCTGTGGCGTGTCGATTTGTGAATGAGCTCTGGCGGGGCAAGACGTCTCGGCTTAAGGGACGACCCCATAGCCAACATATCTCCAGAGAGAACTCAGCACCGAGTGCACCAAATGATAGAGCCACAGATTTGGCTCGCGTTTTCTCCTGCTCTCTCTGGAGAGATCACGTAGCATTGGTGAATGGAAAGACACTGTGTCCACATAATTTGAAGGAGAACGCTACAGGCGTTGACGTTCGAATCCCATCATGAAGACGCCATGATGTAGTTGGTCTTGACGGTTCAAGGTGGATATCTGAGGCGTTGTGCTGGTCTGTGAATGGCCAACGAGTGTAATAGTGGGCTGCTGGGGGAGAAAGTATCAACTGCCATCGTCGTAGTTTGAGCGAGGGACATGATCCTGTCACACCCAGCTGTTTTCCAATGATCTTTTGGAGAAACAGTGGGTGATATATCAGTCTGCTGAAATTGAGTGGATACTGTACCAGTCACTTAGAGTGACTTGAGCAGGCACTGGGGGCATAATTGGACGCATGAGAAACGCTGGAGGTTCGATCGCTTCGAGTCTAGCACCTCCCTGTCCCAGGAAGGCGAATAGTGTGATCTGGACGTGAAAAATCATAAAAATTGGATCACTGGCCGAGTGGGGACTGGCAAAGCCGGGAAGATTTGGCAGCAAAAGTATTCACTGGCATCAATACCGCCTCAACACAGTAACTGTAGGAGCCCTCTCCCACCTGGGTCCAGCGGTGGCGTCACCTACTGGACTCACAGCATCAGATCCTCCTGATGACTGCTCATCCTGGGTTGCTGGATAGCTCACGTCTTTACTCCTGTCTCTTTGTCGTTCTCCATTCCAGGGCGTACGATCAGCGAGCCTCCTTTCATTGCTCACCTCAGTCCATGGTCGATATGCACGCGCCTGTCAGGACGCCGTGCAAATCGTATTTCGTTCAGTCTCGTGTCGTCACTGACGGCGGTGGATATGCAAGTGTCGTCTCTCACAACCGGCGTCCCCGTCTCGCCATGTGCAGCGTCGACCTCGTGTGCCGTGACCTCCAGTCCAACAAACCAATCCCTGACCTCTGCCACCTACCGCACGGCTTGACCATACCACTGTGCGAAGTCCCCGGTGTGGACGCACCACGCAGGTGGCACGTGCTCGCTCAAGTTTGTTTACCAGTTTACCTTCACGAGCCTGACGGTCCCCGAGACCCCTCCTATTTCATTTTCGTGCTACCACCTGTGGCCATTGGGCGTTTCAATCCGGTCGTTCTCGGGCGTCGACTTCCCGAGAAAACGACCTCACGAGCTGAGCGGCGTCATGACCAGGCATGAGTGACGACGCCTTTTTGGATCGCGGCGTCCCATAGTCTCTGTGTCGCTATCGCTATCTGGTTATCACTGTCAAAACCTTAAACAACTCTACGCGCCCTCAACCTCCATGTACTGTACAACCCCACCACCACAACTGGTACGGGTGCCACTCGTGTAGAGGTGCGAGAGATATGGAACGCTCTGTGTCAGACTGGCAAGTTGAAGGTTTTCTTTCCTCGCACGTGCGAGCGTCCAGTGCGTGCGAGTCTAACGGTGAGGATGGGAATCATTAGGAGTCAAGGACAGCTCACGTGCGCACGCCATGCGTACCCTCTTCTGCCACCCTTTCAATCACGCCACTGGCCTCCTCCCCCCTCCCCATCACCCCCCTCTTCTCTCTGCGGAGACTCTGGAGTGTTCAACCATACAGGCTGAGTCACAGTACGGGTCACACAGTTGACCTTGCAATGAGCCTTGAACAGGACACTACCAGAGCAGGCAGGCTTTCCACAAAATTGTTGCTATTTTCTTCCACGGTCTCCGACATACAGTCAGCCAATAAGGGCTCACGTTGAAGTGCATACTCAGCCAATCACCGCCGTCATCTCGGCTTTCGCGCCGTTCCTGAAGCGGCATTTATCGAGCATAAGAGCAAACCACCAACTAATTGCTCTGCTGAGCGCGGCTCAGAACACCACTGGTGAACCCAAAAAAAAGCCGTTAATACTCTTCGCTCTATCGTTGGGCTCACCTGCCAGACAGTCAGTTCGAACCTCCAGGCCTGAGCTGATCAGCTGCGCCGGCACGGATCGCGCTACTGTAGAGACCGCGCCCTCGCGGTCTGATGATTTGGACACAACCAGGACAGAGGGGGAGGGACCAACCATGCTCCCCCACGCTCTGAGTCCGAGGCACCGCGAGGCCGGTGGCGGGCGCACATCGCAATTCGAATCTCCTTCCTCATGATGGACTCGGCCACCGCCAAGACGCCGCGCTCGCGCTCGCCGTCGCCGGTCTGCAGCGACATCGACATGGCTCTAACGAGCGCGCGCAAGAAGCGGCGCATGACGACCTGTGTCGCCTCCACCGTGACGACGCCCACCCACGCTAGCAGCAGTGCTAGCGTCCGTAGCGCGGCGGCGATGGGCTCGCTCACGCCGCCCGCGCGCCGCCTGTCGTGCCCGAACGCCACGCGCGAGTCGGCACGGCGCCGCTGGCGGCTGCTGCAAAAGCACGTGTGCATTACGCAGTGGCTCTCCAAGGATTTGCTGCGCCGGCAGCTCAAGCGGTTCGCGCTCGCGCAGGAGTCGCTCGTGGACGTGCTGGTCACCTCGAAAGACGATTGCATGGAGGTGCTGGTCAAGATCCGCGAGCAGTTTCTCTCGCTGCTGGACGCCGAGAACTGCATCCTGAGTTTCGACGCCAACCGTGCCACGCTCGAGTTCGACGGTCGCGCGATCCACGCGTCGTTGCGCGCCAAGCGCGGGCTGCTGCGCTCCGCGCTCGCGACCGGCGAGCCCGTGTTCCAGTGCCTGGGCGACGACTCGCTGCATGGCGCGGCGCTCGACGGCTTCCCGCACGCTGTGGGCGACGTGCGCTCGTACGTGTGTCTGCCGCTGATCGACAGCGAAGGAAATGTCCAGGCCGTGGCCGAGATCTTCAACTCGCGCCACGACCCCAAGGCGCTCGACGCGTGGCTCCGCGCCGGCGCCACCGGCTCGCTCCACGTGCTGCGCAACTTTGTGGGCAACCTTATCAAGGCCTTCACCAAGCGCGCCAACCTCGCCGACCTGGTCTCGTCCGCCACTGGCGGTGGCCACGGCAGCGGTGCGGACGCTGGACGAGCCTCCAGCCAGCCCGCCGCTTCGACAGCGTCTTCAACTTCTGCTTCTGCTTCGACTGCTTCTGTCTCGGACGAGATCCAAGAGTATCCGCTCGAGTCACTGGTGGACTTTCTACGCAACGCCGTCGGCATTGAGACCTGCACGGTGTTTGGCTTCGACAAGGACGCGGAGCTGCTCTACGCGCGGCTCGCCGACAGCTGCGCCTGCCCGCAGACCGTGCGGTGCGACCACGGCATCGTGGGCCAGGCCGCTCGGCGTGGCGAGCCCATCCACTACGTGGCCTCCCGCTCGTCAGCAAGCGACGACGACGACGATGACAGTCTCTTCTGCGACTATTTCCGCGACTTTGCGCTGACACGAGACCAAGTGCGCGAGGCGCTGTGCGTGCCCACGGTCAGCGCCACGCACAAGCTCAACGGCGTGGTGCTGCTGCTCAACAAGAACGACCGCCTGGCGTTCACACCCGCGGACGTGGCCATGTGCACCAACGTGTGCCGCCACATTGGCAACGCGCTCCACAGCTCGGAGCTCCACGAGGCGATTCGCAAGGCGCAGGGCAAGGCGCAGACGCTGCTGGACCTCTCGGCCGTGCTGTTCCGCGAGCTGGAGACCAACGCGCTGCTGGTGGCGATCATGGACAAGATCAAAAAGCCCATGAACGCCAGCAAGTGCTGCGTGTTCCTCATGGACCACGAGAAGCACGAGCTCGTCGCGCCCGTGGGCTCGGACATCGCGACCGACACGGCGCAGCAAGTGTTCCGCATCTCGGTGAACCAAGGCATCGTCGGGGCTGCGGCGCGCCAGGGCGACGTGATCAACGTCCGCGACGTGTACAGCGACCCGCGGTTCAACGCCGCCGTGGACCAGCAGACGGGCTTCGTCACGCGGTCGATCCTCGCAGTGCCGATCAAAGACGCCAACGGGGACGTGCTGGGCGTGCTCGAGATGGTCAACAAGCTCTCCAAGCAGTACTTTGACAAGGACGACGAAGAGCTCGCGCGAGGCATCGCGTACTATCTGGCGATCGCGCTGAAAAACGCCAAGCTGTTCGAATCGGCCCGGTCGGCCATGCGCCGCAGCGACGCGCTGCTGGCCATGATGCAGGCGATCTCGTCCTCGAACGAAAACGTGGGCGACGTGTTCAAAGCGCTGGTGGACACGGCCTGCCAGATCCTGAACGTCGAGCACGGCGCGCTCTTCTTCGTGGACGCGCTCACCAAGTCGCTCTTCTGCCGCGTGGGCCACAACTGGAAAGGCTACACCGTGCCCCTCGGCCAGTACATCCCTGGCGTGGTCGCGGCCTCGGGCGAGCCGCTCGTGCTGCCGAAAGACGCGCGAGCGCACCCGCACTTCGACACGCGCTACGATGAAATGGCGGGCGTGCGCTCCAAGAGCCTGCTCTGCGTGCCCATCAAGGCGTCGTCGTCGTCCAGCGGGCGCGACCGCAGCGTGGTCGCCGTGTTCTACGCCGTGAACAAGCTCGCGACCAGCGGCGCGTTCTGCCACGACGACCTCAAGCTCATGAGCGCGATCGGCGCCGAGATGGCGTCCGTGATCGAGCGCCGCGCGTGGGAGCTCGTGTTTCTCGTGGACAGCGACGCGTCCAGCGACTCGGCCGGGGCCATGAGCTCGTTCCTGTCGCAGTACACGACCACGCCCAAGCTGCCGCGGCGGCGGTCGTCGTCGCTCTTCCACAGCCGCGCGCCAACGCCTGTGTCCATCACAGCCGCTGCGCCCCAGCCCCAGCCGCAGGCGGGCGACGGTCTTGGCATCGGATCAAGAGCCAGCGAGAACCCAGCGACCGGGCTCAGCGGTGGACTGCTCAGCCGCGTGTTCCACAGCAGCAGCAGCTGTACTACACCGCCGCGCAGTGCGAGCCAGTCGCGGTTGATCCAGGACTGGGACCTGAACCCGTGGGAGTACTCGATGCCGCAGCTCGTGGATTTGGTGCTCGACATGTTCGACTTCTTTGACCTGCCGCACAAGTACCAGATCGCGCGCGCCACGCTGCGCCGCTTCGCCGTGAGCGTCAAGGGCCAGTATCAGGACATCCCGTACCACAACTTTTACCACGCGTTCACCACGCTCCACGTGAGCTTTCTCATCGTCAGCGCGCAGCCGTCGCTCCAAAGTCTCCTCGCCAGCAGCAGCAGCAGTGCCCACCAAAGCGCCAGCACCTGCTCGCCCTGCTCGTCTCGACCGGCTATGGACACGCCAGCGGCCGTGCGCAGTTTGCTGGACGCGCGCGAAGTGATGGCGATCTTCGTCGCAGCGTTCTGCCACGACATGAACCACAACGGCCGCACCAACGACTTCCACATCCGCCACCGGTCAAGCCTCGCGCTGCTGTACAACGACCAGTCGGTGCTCGAGAACATGCACGCGGCCGCGTGCTTCGAGACCATGCGGCGCCCCGGGCACGACATCTTGGAGCACGCGAGTCCCAGCGAGTACCGGCAGATGCGCAAGGCCATCATCCGCGCGATCCTGGCCACCGACATGCACAACCACGCGAGCATCGTGAGCCAGCTGCACGACAAGCTGCAGCTCGACGTGTTCAACGCCGACGACGAGAGCCACAAGGAGCTGCTGCTGAACGCGATCGTCCACTCGGCTGACATCTCGGGCCCGGCGCTGACGCGCCACCTCCACGTCAAGTGGTCGCTGCAGCTGCTGGAAGAGTTCAACATGCAGTACAGCGAAGAAGTGGCGCTGGGTCTGGCACCCACGCCCTACATGAGCGCCCAGCCCGACTCGGCTGAGCTTGGGAAGCTCAACTTGGCGTTTATCGACTCGTGCGTGTTCCCGCTCTGGAGCATCATGCACACGTTCCTGGCCGGACTGGACACGTGTCTGGCCAATATCCAGAGCAACCGGGCGGTCTGGATCGAGATGATCAGCGAGGCCGAGGCGGCGGCCGCGGCGTCCACGGCGCAGCAGGTCGATGCGCTCGAGCAGGAAGAGGAGGAATTGTAGACAGATAGACACGATCATTTTTTTTATTGCGGCAACCGCGAGTAGTTGTCAATATAAGCCGCTAGATTTTTTTGTTTTGCTTTTGCTCGAACGAGTTCTGAATATCCATCCACCCCGGTCTATTTTGTGCATAGTGATACAGTGCTTGGTTTCCTTTCTTCTTCTGGATTGGTTCCAGCGCGGGCGCTTTAGTTCCGGTTCTTACTGCTCGCTGGATCCAGAGCCGCTGCTGGACGACTGATTAGACTGGTAGGTCGCGATGGCCTCGGCATGGGCCCTTTTCCGGTCGATGTTGCGCTGCACGAGCACGCTAAAGCCGCGCGTCACGTCCGCGATCCCGAAGAGCGTGGTGAGGATGAGGCCCGTGGTGAGCGTCTTTTGCGCGACATCTGCGATCTTGGAGGCGGTCGCCATCGTGCTGGTCTTGAGCGCGCGCGTAGCTTGTTGGTGTCAGACGATTGGACTGCGGTTTGACTTGTTAGTCGTGACGCTGGATGGTGAAGTGTCATGCGTGGCCCAGTGGTGGTGCGTTTCCATGGGCCAGATGAGCTCCTGCTAAATACGATCCAGAAGTCGTCCACGTTTGGACGTTCGGGATCGGATTTTGGAGAAAGCGTACTTACTGATCCCACATCTGGAGAGTGATGGTCAATGATTGCCACGGTCTGTTTGCGACGAAGGTGTGTGGACCACGACTGGCTGGGAAGTGGCAATCGGAGTGACGGTAACTAGCATCTTTGAAAGGGGTTTTCTAGCTCAGCCTTCGACCGACACCCACGCAGTTCCAACGTGCGGAAACCAAGAGAACGAGACCCAACAAACCAACGAACATGGCGGCGCGATTCCTCAACCGCTTGGCGTCGACTGGCGTGGCCGTCGGCATCGGCGGCTTCGTCCTTCAGGAGTGCATCTACGACGGTACGTCGCCTCCTTCTCTTCTCGGTCGTTCCAATGCGGGGTCTTTCGCCGTCTAGACCCTTGCAGAAGCCCAGCAAATTGAGGCGCCAAGAAGTTGGATCCAACTCGAAACTAACACTCTCCCCTCGTTTTGTTTCCCGCACACAGTGGATGGCGGCCACCGCGCTGTGATCTTCGACCGTACGACCGGTATCCTCAAGAAGAGCGTGGGCGAAGGCACGCACTTCAAGATCCCGTTCATCCAGTACCCGACCGTGCTGGACGTGCGCTCGGACTACCGCGTGATCAGCTCGCGTACGGGCACCAAGGACCTGCAGATGGTCAACATCCAGCTGCGTGTGCTCCACCGTCCGCACCTGGAGCACCTGCCCACGATTTTCGCCGAGTACGGCACGGACTACGCCGAGCGCATCCTCCCGTCAGTGGGCAACGAGGTGCTCAAGTCGGTCGTCGCGCAGTACGACGCCAGCGAGCTGCTCACGTTCCGTGACAAGGTCTCGCGCCAGATCTCGGCCGAGCTCAGTGAGCGCGCCAAGCAGTTCTTCCTCACGCTCGACGACGTGTCGATCACGCACTTGGAGTACGGACCGGAGTTTACGCGCGCCGTCGAGGCCAAGCAGGTGGCGCAGCAGGACGCCGAGCGCCAGAAGTTTGTGGTCATGCGCTCGGAGCAGGAGCGCCAGGCCGCCATCATCAAGGCCGAAGGTGAGTCCGAGGCCGCCAAGCTCGTCTCGGACGCCATCTCCAAGAGCGGCACCGGCTTTATTGAAGTGCAGCGCATTGACGCGGCCCGCGAGATCGCCGAGACGCTCGCCAAGTCCCGAAACATCACGTACCTCCCGCAGCAGGGCGCGAATGGCGGTGTGCTGCTTGGTCTTCAGTCGTAAGTGCAGAGGACCCAGTGACACGTGGGGCCTCGGTAGGGAAGCCCCCACACACATAAATTCACCAACCAAAACAAAAACAAAACAAAAATCAACATACCCACCCTACGATACTGTACATCAGCATTTCCATACCAAAACCACCCGTTAGAGCCACGGCGCCCAGCCTGGGAACAGAGCGCACAGATTGCGCGGGTCCTGGGCCGCGCTGATGAGCTGCTTGACTTGGCCTTCGATGCTCAGCGCGTTGCCGTTGGGGTCCTCGTAGCCTTCGAGCTTTTGCCGCACGCGAATGAGCGCGCGTGCGGCCGCGTCGTTGGCGGCCTCCGAGACCCCCGTCGGTCCGTTGTGGGAGCTGTCGTCCGTCTCGCTGCCGTTCGTTCTCGTGTTCGTATCCGTTCGCGCAGATGTACCTTCTTCCTGGATCCGCAGGGCCTTGAGCGGGGACAGTGTCCAACGGTAGAGCGGATCGTGGACAAACACTTCGAGGATCGTCACGACCGACGCGCTCTTCTTGCGCAGCAGCTGCAGCGACGCCTCGCAGCACCGCGTGAACACGCCTTCGACGCCCGACACGCCCATGCCGTCGACCAGATCTCGCGTGAGCCGGAACGGCACCGTCTCGGGCGTGAACAGCGCCATGCCCTGGTCAAACACGACACCAAAGTCGATGTGCACGAGCTCAGCCGTCTCTTCGTGAATCAAAATGTTCTGCGAGTGGCGATCGCCAATGCCCAGAATGTAGCCTACGATCGAGGTCACGGCCGCGCTCTGCACGTACGCGAGGCGCCGTTTGTACCACATGGCCGCGTCTGGAAACTTCTCCAGAAAAAAGTGGTGGAACACGGGTGTGAAGTTTTTCTGGATCGTTTGGAATGCGGCGAACTTGTCCGGCTGGTTCTTGAGGTACGTTCGGCATTCGGCGTGCTTCCACTCCTGCGGGTGGTATCGCTCGTGGGCAGACAGTCGTTTGGCGACGCGACTGACCAAGTACGAACCCCACGGGATAGTGTTGTCCACCCACTCGAGCACGCCAGCGATCGGCGACAGCGGCACGACCTTGTACGTGCGCAGGCGCAGGTTGCGCTTGCGCGTGTTCTGGTCGTCTTTCAGAAACTGGTTCACCGTGTCGAACACTTGCTCGATCACCAAGTCCTGACGGATGTCGTCCTTGCCCTTGACGAGTTGTTTGAACCGGCGACCATCCGAGCCAAAGCAGTAGATGATCTTGGGGCGGTGGATGCCACTGTCTGTGATAGAGAACATCGGATCGAACGAGAGCATGCGGCTCACACCCGAGTAGTCCATGTCCGGTCGGGGTGCGATCGTGCTCGTGAGCACTGCTGGCATCGCGGCGCGGCCGCTGCCTGACGCTGCTGACCGCCGCGATCGGTCGCGAAGACAATGGTCGAACGGGATCGAGTTGCCACTGAGCGTCGTGATCTTGACATCCGACAACGAAATTTTCTTGCCCAGCTTGTGGTAGTCGCGCGTGTCGAACAGTGCGAGCTGAATATACGCGTTCGACATCACGTCAAGCGATTCCAAGAGTTCGCGTTGCTGACCTTTTCGAAGCCTTTCGAGGTATTTCTTTGCACCTTCCGACTTGGCGTCGCCTACATTAATTCGAAACTCGTGGGCTCCTTTGCCTTCCACATCTCCGCTGTTCTTGAGCGCCGTGAGCTGCACAAGCGCGTGATGCGGGTGCTGCTCACACAGTTTGAGCACGATAGTGCTGAGCACACGCTCAAAAATTGACCCGGCATCGCCCTCTGATCGCCCGCTGGAGCCGCTCGGTCTAGTGCTGCCAACACGTGAAATAATCTGGTAGGACAACGGCACGAACTTGTACGAGGGCACCGAGTCGACAATTTCTCGCACCACCTGGTTGACGCCTGGTTTTAGTTGGTTGCTAAACCAGAGCGACAGCACTCGAAACACCACAGCGAGCTCAGACCGAGCCGAGAGAGCGAGCGTCTTCCCAAAGCTGCGCAACGCACCGCTGAGGAAGTGGTCCACTGAGGCCTCCACCTTGGTTCGCTCTTCGTAATCGTACTGGACTTCCTTGTTAAGCGCGTGGATATGCGCTCGATTATCGTGCTGCTTAGCTTCATTCATGGCGAGACATTCCGCAAGTTCACGCTGCCTGGCCTCGGCGACGCGCTTGCCCGCCAGCCATTCTCGAGACGCAACGCGAGCGGCCACTTGCTGGTACATCTCAGCCATGTAGTCAGCCAAAGCAAGATGCGCCTTCGCCGCGTCCTGGACGTCGCTCGCAGTGGCTTTCAAGTCGGTGTTGTTCATCGAATCCACAATGTTCGCCGCCTTTTGCAAATAGTCCTGAAGAATCACCTGCGAGTTTTCCGATCGCTGCGATGCAATCCATTTGCCCGTTGTCGTCAACGACGAGACGAACAGCATTCTCAGCTTAACGTCGTGTTTTTCTTGGTCGTCTCGATCGAAGCGTTTTTCTAGATCGGCGTGTAGGTGCTTCGCGACCCAGATCGCAGTGCGTGTTTCACGCTGACTCCACAGCAACTTTGCGCGCTCCATCTTCCACTGAGCCTCTTCGAACACTGGTAGTTGAGCTTGCTTGTGAAGTTGCTCCAGTTTCATCTGGGCCTTGTACGAAATGGCAACGCGGCCGGCGAGTCGACTCATCTCAGACAAGGACAAATAGATCTTTGAAAGAATGTTGGCTCTTTCGGGCAAGTCGACAACCATGGCGAGGACTTCTTCCAACGACAAAAGCCCTTCCACAGTGTCAAACCCGAGATTTCTCTGTGCGCGATGGCGCTGCAGCCATGTCTCAAAAAGCTCCGGGAGGGAGGAGGAAGCTGACGTTGATGACAACTTTGCGCACGCCTCAACAACATGGATCGACTGGAGACGTGAAAGCGCTTGGAACGACTCCCGTGAGTTTTCTAGTCCAAACAGGCTTGTTCGCGTGTTCTTGAGCGCCTGCTGCTTGGCGATTCCAGTGATCTGGGTCAACTGGCTGTAGTCACGATGCGCGAGCGCCTTCAATGAGTTGTACATGGTCCGCTGATGCATATACGCTGGCTGTCCCGTGCCCAATCGATTCCCTTGTGAGCCCCTCCCAAGCTCAACAGCTTCCCATTGAAGACTCTTCCAGGCAAGTTCAAATCGGTGCTCTTGAATGGCTGACGTGTTTGGTCCCTTCCTCATGATCGCGTCTAGTTGATGATGGAGTAGATACTCATAACCAAGACGATGGAGTGCGTTCAAAGAACCTTCCACCGTTGAACTTGCGTAGGCTCGATCAAACTGCAAGGCGACATCGTACAGAGGCAACACTTGAGCGAAGTTGCCTTCCCGGTTGTATGTCACCATCTGCGACTCCAAGCTGCGACCGTCGTTGACGCCGTAAATGCCGTCCACGTCATCGTCCATACTGTACGCGTCGACGAGGATGGATCGAACTCGCGTATCCGACTCCGCAGACCCCGTCGCCAACCCAAGTGACGGAGACAGTGAAGGCAGCGATCCGCCATGTTCAGCTTCCAGCCACATTTCGACAAATTGCATGGCAGAGAATGGCATTTTGGCGCGCACAGCCGCTTCGGCGAGGTCCAGGAGATCAACGTCAACCAGACACGAGTACGCCAGACCATTTGTAGATGAACTAACTTGGTTTCGTCCGTTCGGGCTACGATTGGGAGTTGCTGGTCCTGTGGTTCCAGTGGTGACGCTTGCTTTCGTCACCGTACTCGAGGCTCGTTGCAAGCGCTGCCCATTCGTCTCGACAAATGCGGCTTTCTCCGTCTCTCGGAGAAAGTTAATTGTGTGGATAATGAGCTGAACAACTCGGTCGTCGGAAGGAATCACCCCCGACGAAGCAATAACACGGATGCTGTCATTGACGATCGCTGCAGTCTTGGAATCGCGTCGCGCGCTCTTGAGAATCGCCCAAATAACGTATGGAAAGATAAAGATCGCCAAATCCATTCGATGCCGAGCCAGTGGAGCGCATGCTCTAAGAACTCGGTCAGCACAGCGCTCGGCCATGGCCTCAGTCAATGGGCAAATCCATTCCTCGAAGCTGGCCGTCTCGTGTGCTTGCCACAACATGCGCAGTCGCGATAAACTCAGCACGGTTAGGCCCCCTCTAAATGATGCTGCAGACGGAACTGCGAGAGACCAATTCGAGGCGGACGCTTGCACAAATGGACCAAGAAACGCCTTGAGCTCTGGATCTTTGCTTCTTGCAAGGGCTTTAATCCCTTCGTCGAGATGAAGTATATTCTTGATCGAATTCAGCGCTTCATAGATGACGTCGCAGCTCACGCACGCATCCGCACCGCTTTCAAACAGCAGTGAGCTCAGGAACCGGAGCAAGTGTTCATACATCTCAATTTGGAATGTGGCCTTGATCTCTCGCAGCGCGCCCCGTCGAAAGTGCCGCTGATACAGCTGGCTGAGCTCGTCACCATCACATCCGGAGCTGAGTTCGAAGTCGTGAGCGTCCCACACCCCAATCTCTCCAAGCGTGTCAGCGATGGTGAGCAGCAGGCTTCCCGCCTCGACAAGTGACGAGCCGTCATACTGCGTGCTGAGGGTGAACAGCGTTCGCGTCAACTTCGCCAACACAGCAGTTTGAGCTTCAGCCGCCTCTTTCTTATCTTCCTCCGCCTCGGCGTCAACCCCGCTTCGCCCTTGCGCATCTTGGAGAATCCGAACTTGTTTTCGAACAAGAAGAAGCTGCGAGCTCATTCCAGCACTGTCGGTCGTGTTGGCGTCGCGTCCATTCTCAGCAGTGTCACCACCAACCATCGAAATCGTTCGAGGCTGGTAGAAACGTTCACCCACACGATTGGCGCGCTGTACGAATTGCTCGATCTGATGAATTGCTTGCTGGCAGGATTTGTCGGCAATCTTCCCAATAGCCTGGTTTGAACTCTCGAGGGATTTGCGGCGGTCTGATGAGGATTCGCGGCTCGTTTGCCCAGTCGACGTTGAAAGCATAGAATTCAATTTATCGAGGCAGGCAGACACGCCCGTAGGGACGACTTCGACTTCCACCAGATACTTGCCGAGTCCCGAGGCCATGTTGTTGCAGATGGCAAAGACCACCCATTCGAGGTGGGCCTTATCGTCACTGTCGAGGATGATTGTATCCGTGTCTCGACTCGAACGCACGAGGATGTCGGCGATTTCTTGAACCACAAAGTTGAGATACTTGCCAAAAGCATCAGTGTTTTTCTTCATCAAGTGGTCACACACTTCACGAACGAGGAAGGCAAGCTTGTGCGATGACTGCTTGTCTCGCCGCTTGACATTCTTCACTGTTTCGAACAGCACATGGAGTAGCAAGTGCTGCAGCACGGCAGCATTCTCCAAGTCAAGTTCAGATATGGGGCCCTTTATCTCGTTCACAAAGAAGCAGAAGCACTCAATCGCGCGAGAGGCCAGCGGCTCGTGGTAGCTCGTGCGAAGCAGAAGCTCATGAAATTCGGACAGCAACTCCGCCACATTCATGCGCGCCCACTCGAATCCTGAATACTTGTCCTTCATTGTCTTCATCGCGCGGAGCCACTGCTCACCTCCGCCCTCAGAGCCGTCGACGTTTGATCGCAGATTATTGCCAACCACATCCCAGACGCAGAATCGCGCAATCTTCATGACCACGTGGCCCAAGTGGGAGTACGAGAGCGCATGCGTGGACGCCTTCTCTTCAGCCATCAACAGCATTTGCTCCCCAACTTCTTGAACCCGGCCGCCGCCTTCAGACCGAGGGGTTGAGTGCAGCACGAAAGAGAGCGCAAAGAGGTCCGTGATCAGCTGTTCCTCGACACAGCTTGATAGGAGCTGCTGGATGCGATCTTGGTCAGCGGTCGGTTCAATTGACACACTCAACAGCAGGATATGCGCAAACTCGTCCACAAGTCGGAACAATTTATCGGCGTCGCTGATGGTGGCAGCATCGTACAGCACGGCTGACGGTAAGATCACATCGACGTAACTGCTAAACGCTTCAATGGCATCGGCTCTTTGTGGGTCATGATTTCCATCTTTCAGCAAAAACACTGCCGGGAATGCATCCAAGATTTGCCGCCCGGTGGCTCGATCCTTGTGAGCTGTGTGCTTGCGCTGCTCTTCGCTTTCAAAGATTGAGCGGCCGCCAGTCATCGCCATCATGTGATGCGACCAGAGAAACCCGAAGTGGTCGCCCACAAGACGTCCTATCGATGGGTATCCATACCACGTTGAGGTCACACTCAGCCAATCCTTGAGCACTGCCCGACGCGAAAAAACACCAGTTTCCTGTCCTGCGAGGTCCATGAGCACGAGAAGTGCCCCCGGAACCACACTTGGACTGGAGCACGCGCAGATAAAGAGCGTCGCCAATGCAGTCATGCAGGATTCGATCGAACCGGATATGTAATCAACCACAGTTTGGTCCTTGCCTTCTTGCACAACTGGTGCGTGTGCTGGGAGACAGCGGAGAAGAATCTCATGAATATCGCGGAAAACTTGCTCGCCGCCGTCAGGATACATATAGAATAATGTTTGAAGCGCTTGGACCGAACTGAGGCGCACCGAGATGTCGATGTCGAGTAGACTGTTCATTGTGGCTTCGACAAATTCCCCAAACATGTCAGTGTTCAGCCGAAAGAAAACCTCCACGGCACAGCTCTCGGTTTTCCGCGCGATTGATAGTTCGTTCCATGAGGCCATCTGCCGTCCAATGTCGACGAACTTGCGTGCTGTTGTGAGAAGCAGCTCTGGAATTTCTTCCTTGTGAAGAAGCTTGCGGTTCTCATGCATAGCAGCGCAGCGGGTGAGTACGCTCAGAATCTCGGAAATGAACAGCACACCACCCGCCGAGCTTACGCGCTTTCCTCCTCGCTGAGAGCCACGACCAACATCTTCCTGCGCAACCTCGAGGATTCTCACTAAAAGATCGAGGCTGTCACATCCGGAGACTCCACACAGCATGGAAGCGACAGCAACGAGGAAGTCGGGTGTGAACGCTAGCCCCAACGTGTACTTTTTGACTGCTTTGAGTCCGATGTCTTTCTTCAATAGCAGGATCATGCGCAAGGACCACAAGCTTTGAAGTCTTATCGCATGGGAGGTTCGGAAACTTGGCTTTGATGCGGAGATTGTGGCATCGCTGGCATTGAATACGAAATTTCAGTATCGAATAAAATCCCACATGATTGTCGCCACCAACCTTGTACCGTCGTCGTCATCCAAATCCACCGATGCGCCAACCGACGCTGCCGTCCTCGGCTGTGAGATAAGCGAATCCCAGTCCCAACTAGCCCCGGTCGGCGGTGTTGTGCTGAGCATCCCAGTTGAGTTTGACCGAGATAAACCTGCGAGCTCATCGCGTGAAAAGGATCGGCTGGAA
This sequence comes from Pythium dissimile, assembly GCA_023336445.1. Lineage (NCBI taxonomy): Eukaryota > Oomycota > Peronosporomycetes > Pythiales > Pythiaceae > Pythium > Pythium dissimile. The sequence continues at coordinate 14,448 of JAADWZ010000182.1, read as the reverse complement.
TGCTGTTGTGACGGCCCACCGCTTACACCATCCATCACAACCAACTCCAACGAAGCTTCGACCGCAGCAATGATTTTGCGGATTGCTGGGCGAAGCTCAGCCGGAATTTGCAAGTCGAGTGGGTCTGCACACGGATGCTTCAGTGTTCGCAAAGTTGAATGCCCTTGAAGAATAAGAATGAATGAATGGAAGCTCATGAGGATCTGGGTGACGAAGCTGGCAGTCATGGCTGACTTGCGCGCGTGGTCCATTGTGCCCGCAGAGAAATAGTCAGCGAGAACTGCCAGAAACTTCTGAAGTACGTCTGACAGGACGCTCAGTACACTTCTGCGATCTTCCGTGACCGAGGTTTCTTTCGCTATGGCGTACGTGCACGCCAGAGTTTGGCCCACCTACATGACATACGTTCCATATCAAACACTTGAAATCGACATTCTTGCAGTAGTGATCACTCCATACCGTCATGAGCGAATTCAGTTGACATAAAAACTTTGGTGAATCTGTCTCAGCCGAACTCAGTTTGGTCGAGAAGTCTTCGAGGATATGGGTGCAGGTCGTCACAACATCGGTGCTTGAGGCTTCAACGGCGTTAAGATCGCCAGTGCTTCGAATATCGCCGCACCGAGCTATTACTTCTCCCACTCTTGTCATCGTGGAAGCCGCCGCATGCGTGCATCCAGCTGTACCACGCCTCACCACCTTTTCCGAAATCGGGATGCGGGTGAATCCGTGCGATTTGTCCCACTCCGCGTGCGTCGCTGACGTCAGCTTCACGGTCGAGATTGTTGATTCTGACTGTCGAAACAAACCTACAAGCGGTGAAAAACGATCGGGATGGTCCGCACGTTTCACTGCAGTCTCCACGAAAGAGCTTGTGGTTTCCATCCACGCGAGTCCCCACTCTTGCAATCCGAAGTGAACACCGAAGCCGTCAAGCTCTGCACCGGTATCGACTTCTCTTCTGCTGTGGCCGCTGCTTGACAAAATTTGCAAGAGAGGAAGCTCCAGATCGGAGCATAAGAATGTGGCTGTAAGAATTGGCGATGGAGTGATTCCGAGAAACGATGCCAAGGCTGTCCCATAAATTGCAGGGAGCGCCGACTCCGGGGCGAAGTTCTTCTCCCAGCTAGCGTCCATAGGCTTTCGCTCTTCAAACAACATCACGGACTGAATGTGATCAAACACGGACGATAGCGCCTGTGAGCGAATCGTTCGAGAGTCGGAGCTGAGATGTACAGTGTCACTTCGTATCGCGATTTCAGCAGTGGGCTGAACGAACTGTATCAGCGTGCTGAGGAAAACCATCGGAGCCGCAGACCTGGAAGCAGTTGCAAGCCCATATGCTGGTGACGAGTTGGATCCGTCTGGTAAATAGAACCCCCACAGCTGAGGGCTTGCACTTCCAATCGCCGAGCGTCCAACCAAGCCCAAGCTCAAGCACCAGTTCAGAACGACAAAGACAATCTCTCCCACACTGTCGCTTGGAGCAAAGATGCTAAGATCGTTCACGTACGGCAAGTCTTGCTTCAGGACCGTGTTCCACACCTTAATCCATTGATCTTCAAACAAATCACTCGTCAAATCTGTGTGGTGTACAGAAAGCACCGCCAGCTGAGCAACCATGTGCAGGGCCAAGTAGTGGCGTTTGTCGATGTCCTTCGTGTCGAGCATTTGTGTCAGATGGTCCATGAGTCCAACGATATCGGCTATCCGTTGCTCTGCATAAAAGCTTCCATGTCGTCGAAGAACGGCCGACAAGATCAACATCCGCGCAACTTGCCGCTTTTGAAAAAAGCGGGCTTGTTTCTGTTGTTGGGCTTGGATCATGTACTGCTCACGGAATTGGGAGAGTGGCGTATTTGAACTTGCGAAGCATGACTCTTCGCTTTGTCCATTGGAGACGATGTCGCTAATGATCTGCTCCCATGCCATTGGCATCGTGGCATCGACGGATCGCTTCGCTGTTGAGGGAGACTCGGGCACGAATGAGTCTTCCAATTGGCTTGTGTCGCTATTAAGGTTCGATCTGGATGCATTCGTCACCGCCTTGTGTAGCAGCCGATCGTGGAAGAAGATGATATCAGCAGCGCACACGACAAATGAGACTGAATCTGGCTCCAACGCAACGCTTGGTCCATCCGTGCTTCCACTGAGTGCCGAAGATGGTGTCGATGCTGAACTTGTGGAAGGATGTGATCCCACTGCTAAGTTCTGGAGCAATCCATCTTCGAGGAAAATTGACAAGATCGCTTTCGCATCACGAACCAACCGCACCGGAGCTAAATCTCCTTCCAACACCAGACTGCCGGCGTGATACTCAAAAAGCTCCACATAGAGCGAGAGAAACTCGGCCGACGTGGCTCGCCAGCGCTGGCGCTTGGTGGTCTTGAACGTTCGCTTGATATACTGCAGCAGCGGGTTGCCGTTTTCCACAAGTTGCTGGCCGACGAATGTGAAGTATCTTCGCCCGAGATCGGTTACCACTTGGAGCAGCATGGGCGCAATGTCTGTTTGCGTCGAGGACGACGATGACGACACCTCACTCTCGTTCAGCTTCCCAAACCATTTGCCCAGGAATGGCACGAGCGTGGGCAGCCAGTTGTGGAGATCGTACGGCGCGTGCTTCAGCACGAGCTGGATCACCGACACGAGCGTCACGAAATCGCCCGAGACGGGTGATGGGAATGTAGTGTGGTACACAGCATCGTGGTCCACCGCTGCGAGTGCCAGCTCCATCGCTTCCTGGAGCTGCTTCTTCGCAAGCACGGCGCAGTAGACGCGGTAGCCGAGGAGCAGCTCGATGGTCTGCCAGGCCGCGCGCTCAATGTCGCCGCGGATGCGCCGCACATTGGCATCTCTTTCGTTCGTCTCTTCGTGGTTGATCACTTGCAGCGCAAACTCAAAGAGCTGCGTGACGCACTCGCGGCCGTTCGGGTCCAAGTGGAGGATCGGGCCTTCCGCGGTGTGGGCGCTCGCAAACTCGTTGCGCATGTTGAGCCACCACCGCAGGTTGGGCGGCTTGCTGTTGGCGCCGCTCTTGAGCTTGCGCTTCTTGCCCACGCCGCTGTCGACGCCCAAGTAGGCCAGGATGTCGTCCTTGACCACGTGGAGCAGCCCGTTGAGCAGCAAGCCCCAGCCGCGCCACTTGTGGACGCTCGCGCGGTGCTTGGGGTCCTCCATGAACGCCTGCGCGTTGGCCATGGATGCGGCGCGATTTTTTATGCCCGTGGACTTGCTCAGCGCGTTGCACATCGTGCGGAACGCGAGCCAGACGCGGTCTACAGCCGCATCGTCGGCGTCCATTTTGAAGGTGGTTGCTGTTTCTCCAAAACGAATAAGTTCGAGGTGCGTACTTAAAATAGGTTAACTTACCGGGGAAAACTCGCCCGGATTGCTTCACGGTAGCTCTGGAAGTCGCAGAGCTAAAGCAAACCATGGGAGTGGGTGACGGCCGGCTGGGGATGTGTACGTGCCGGACAGAAGACTGACTATGTGGTGTATTTAATGCATTACCAGGAAAAGGGAAAGGGCGTCGCAAACGTTGTGCGCCAGACGTGGGACAAAGAGCACTATGAGAAGCTCGCGCAGATGCGCGCGAGCGGCCAACTCGACGAGGAAGAGGTACGGCCACCCCTCCGATGCCTTCAAACTTCAGAGAGTCTAAGCGCCGTGTTGGGGTCTGGTCTTGTAGGTGGAGAAGAAAGTGATCAAGTCAAATCGCCAGGAGTTCAAACTGGCCGACGAAGGCGCCGCCGGCCCGGCCGGATCGGTGCGCGCCTTTCTCACGTCGCGCTCGCAGCGAGTGACATTGGAAGACAAAGTCGGCACCGTACGCGTGATCAAGGGCGACGATGCGATCAAGGCCAATGGCTACTTTTGTGAAGTCTGCGAGTGCACGCTGAAGGATTCAGTCGCGTACCTGGACCACATCAACGGCAAACGCCGTAGGTTTTGTTTTCTTATCGTTGGTTCTTATGCGGTTTGCTCGTGCCCAACTTGCGAACGCGACTCTGAGTGTAGACTTGCAAAAGCTCGGGTACAGTATGCGCGTCGAGCGCTCGTCTGTGGACCAAGTCAAGAACCGTCTGCAGTCCGCGGCAAAGCGCAAGTACGACCCGATCATCACCCAGAAAGTGGACCCCATGGAAGGTGAGGTGCCGCAGCATTCCATCATGGGTTCCTTGTCTTCGATCTGATAACTTCTACTTTTTTTTTTAGCGTATGAACAAAAGAAGCGTGACCTGGAAGAAGAGGAATTGCGACGCAAGCGTCAACGGAGAGAATCGAAGAAAAAAGCCAAGAAGCAGACCAAGGAAGCGTCTAGCGAGGAAGACGCGACCGCCAGCGCGACCGAAGCTGAACCCAAAGCCGATGCGGAGGCGAAGACGCCAGCAAAGGGCGAAGTAGAGGCTTCAGAGGAGCAACAGAACGATGGCGAGGCAGCGATGATGGCTTTGATGGGCTTCGGCGGGTTTGGTGGCTCTAGCAAGAACTAAAGACACAACAGATAACATGCACTGATTCAACGAGTTATTGTCCAATAGTAAACCAGCTGGTATTACCTCAAATCAGTGCATCACAAAACAAATTCGGCTGACCTCCATTGAGCAGGTCAGGTCTGGAAGCGCGACGAAGATATTGAGGAGATGGCGCACTTTGGACAGGGCCACGCGCCTCGCGGCGACTACAGGGGTGATTGGCGCGATGACAGTAGAAGCGACAGCTCATGGGTTTCCCAAAGTAGCCGTTTCAGCGGCGAGGCGCCGCGTAGAAGCGCCGAACGTGGCGATTTCCATCGCGACCATTTCCGCCGAGAGCGAGACGATTACGCGCGCGACGGCGGCTTCCACGACCGGCGTGGGCGCTCTCGCTCTCGCTCTCGCTCTCGCTCTCGCTCTCGCTCTCGCTCTCGCTCAAGGACACGCTCACGCTCCCGTTCGCGCTCTCCGCATCGATCCAGCTCGGATTTCCCAAGACCGACCAGCGGCAACCAGCAGCCTCGACAATGGGGTTCGCAGCCAAGCGCGACGCTCATCGTGCGCGGACTCACGCCCAACACAACGGACGCAATGGTAGTATTGTGCCGCTAGAATAGTTTTGTTTGTGTATCGACGACGATGCGAGAAGCGAGCCACCACTGGGCAGCGGCTGAGCTGTGCTGTGCAAAGCAAGATGAGGACTCACGGGCTCTTCTTCTTCTTGTGTGTGCTTCCACTTGATGGACGAAACAAACTGAACACAGCTTCTCCACGCACTGGGCTCGTTCCGTCCGCTGAGCGTGCGCGTCATGTTCCACAAGGTTCGTGATTTTGAGCGGTGGGTTCATCAGCTGTGGATCGATCTGACGAATGGGTACCTTTGAAGACGACAGGAGAACACCGAGGGTTCGCATTCGCCAACTTCGACTCGGTGGATAGAGCGAGTGCAGTGATGGCAGCGTTCGGTGAGTTGTGGAGAAGCTTGCGTGGATTCCGAGTTTGTTGATGTGGGTGATCCAACGACTGTACGGTGTGTGTAGCTTCGCAGCCGCTGTTGGTGGACAACCAGCCAGTGATACTGGTATATGCGGAAACCAACCGCCCGAGCTCGCATGGTCCAAACAACGCTGACCAGCACGGAGCCGGCGGTGCGCCTCGTCTGGACTGGATCTGCGATCAGGTGAGAATCTAGTTCCACGCGCCCATGAACCTGCCACGAGGGAAAGAGAGACATCTCATCGTGTGGGGTTTTAGTGCGCATCATCCAACTTTGCGCGACGCACCGAGTGCTTCAAGTGCCACACGCCCAAGTCTCGCTTTGCGATGGAAATGCCAGCTCGCGTGGACGCGCAGCATCGCCCCATGCCGCATCCGCCGCATTTCGGTAGTGAGTCCCACCGCAGTTTTTCAGGCGGGGGTCCCCACCATGGCTTTGCTGGCAATGATCCATACACGGGATCATTTCCACCGCGACTTCCACACCTGGACAATAGTGGTGGAAGACACAACTATCGGGTTCATGAGAAGGATGAACCTCCGTCCCACGTCCTCGCCGTTCGCATGATCCCTCTTGAGGTTGACGAAGGAGAGGTACGATCCCTTCGCTACCGTGATATTACACTTGAGGATCTGGTGGTGCTCAACGTACTACTGCAGCTGCAAGTCTTGTTTGCCCGGTTCGACGGCGTCCGTGACATTCGGTTGATCAGAGACCGAGTGACGAATCTCTCACGAGGCTTCGCATTTGTGGAGTTTGAAGACATGGAGGTGCGCGTTCGTGACGTTACTTAAAAATGCTGAACGAACTAGAAAACTGATTCTCATCACTGTGCCGGACACCTTCAGTCAGCTCAACGTGCGAAAGATCTGAGTGACGGTCTTAGCGTTCGTGGCGAGCTAGTTCGACTCGGCTTCGCGCGTGAAACGCTTTTGCCTCGACCTTCTTCTCATCGTCCGTCGGGAGGACAAGAACCCGTTTCTGTAAACCCCTTAGCCGCTGCGGCGCTTGAACAAGCCCAATGGGCTATGGGTAACAACTATGGCGGAATGTTCCAAGCCCAAAACGTGGATGAGCAACCTCCGGTACGGCCGCCCCATAGTATGGATTATTTAGACACGTCTGAACAAATCATGTGCTGGCCTTCTGTAGACGGCATCGGCTGGCTTGGATGATCTAGACGCGCTGCTCAAGAACGCAGCTGCAGCAGCTCGCCCACATATCGATGAGCCAAAGAAGCAGTGGCCGCAGCCTTTCGAGACGGCTGGGGGCATGTACAACTTTGAGAGCGAATCGGGCCTCTACTACGACACGGATTCGATGTTCTACTACGACCCGCAGTCCAAGCTCTACTACAACAGCTTCATTGGTTTGTACTATCGATGTCTCAACGCCGCACAAGGCCCCAGCGTGGCATTCGAAAAATTCTCGCCGCCTTTGCCGACCGATGAGTCCACGTTCTCTCCGGATCTTCCCCTCCCACTACAAGCCGCGGCCGTAGCTGCAAAACCTGTTGGAATGTCATTCACCATGAGGGAAAAGAAGAAGTCGATGATCTCGTTTAGCCTCAAGACCCCGTCGTTGGCGACCGGCAAAACTGCCAGCATTTTCGGTTCTGAGGAAGCCCCGACCCCACCAGTTACTGGCGTTCCAAATGCACAGCAAGCATTGGGGAGTGGCGTATCTGTCGCCGCTGCAGCGAGTGCAGGCGTCCGCAAGAAGAGTGCGATGGACATCGCCAAGTGGTCGCAGCGACAAGTAGAGGAGACGAAACCCTCGCTGCCCACGAAATCCGCACCCATCTCAATGGCCACAACGGTTTCTCCTCAGGCGGTTGGCCCAACGGTGGCAGCTGTCGATCTTCCGCTGGAAGCGCCGATTTGTTTGGTAAGTAAGATGGTCGATCCAGGATGTGTACAGGAAGCAATGCTGATAACCGTGGCTGTTTCATGGTGCAGTTGTGCCGGCGCAAGTTTGCTTCCATGGAGCAGCTTAAGAAGCACGAAACGCAGTCCAAGCTCCACGCTGAGAATTTAGCCAAGGCCAAGCAAGACCGACAGTTTGTTGCAGCGCAGATCCGAGAGCGCGACGAAGAAGAGCGGGAACAAAGTCGAAAGAGGCAACGGAGTGATGAAGGTTTAGCGCCGCCAAAGCCAGGCGATGGCCCTGTGTCCGCACCTGTGGCACCACAAGAAGCTGCGAGTGCTGCACTTGACGCCGGCATAGGCGCGAAAATGTTGAAGATGATGGGCTGGAAGAAGGGCGAAGGGCTGGGCAAACATGGCACGGGGATTACTGCGCCGGTGGAAGCAGTTGGGAACGCCGGCTCAGAAACCACCGGCCTGGGAGCGAAAACCACGCCGACGATCAACCTTGTAGACGGTGCATCGCACAAAGAACGGCTCCAGAAGATGGTCCGCGCTCGGTACGACGAGGCAGACAACAGCAGCAGCAAGAACTTATGAGCAGGAAGAGCTAATTTTTCAAGGCAAACGTGTCATATGCGCATTCTTAAATTCAAGATATTGTTGAATGCTTGATCGCTTTCATGCTAACAAATCAAATTAGTAAGCGAGCTCTTCAACGGCCTTCTTGAGCGGGGTCTTCTTGTAGCCCAGCACGGGCGTGCCGACTTCCTTGCCGCCCTTGAAGAATCGGAACGCCGGCAGCGCCTCCACGCCCATATCTTCCTTGAGCACCTCAATCTCCGGCAGCGTCACGTCGAGCTTGGCGAACGTTACCTCCGTGTGTTTGGCCGCCAGCTCGGCCACGAACGGCTGGATCTGCGAGCACTTGCCGCACCAGGGCGCTTCAAACTTGGCGACGATCGTCTTTCCCGACTGAACGAGGGCCTCAAAGTCCTGCTTGGTGTTGACCACCGTCATGCCCGCGCTCTCCTCGGCGGTCTCCTCCTCGTTGACCGCGGCAAAGTACTTGTGCGCGTTCTTCGGGTCGGCGACGATGCTCTTCTCTCCGGGCTTCCAGTTGGCCGGGCACACTTCGCCGTGCTCCTCGGTGAACTGAAGCGCCTGCACGAGACGCAGCGTCTCATCGACCGAGCGGCCGATGGGCAGGTTGTTCACCGTCATCTGGTGGACCACACCTTCCTTGTCCAGGATGAACAGGCCACGCAGCGCGACGCCTTCGTCCTCAATCAGCACGCCGTACTTCGCTGCGATAATCTTGGTGATGTCGGCCACTAGCGGGATAGTCATGTCGCCCAGCCCGCCTTTGCTGCGCGGCAGCTTGGTCCACGCCCAGTGGGACTCAGGCGAGTCGGTCGAGACCGCGATGAGCTGCGTGTTGAGCGCCTCGAACTCGGCCGCGCGGTCGTTGAACGCGATGATCTCGGTGGGGCATACGTAGGTGAAGTCCTTGGGGTAGAAGAAAAGCACCACGTACTTGCCGCGGAACTGGTCGAGCGACAGGTCCACAATGTCGTCGTTGTGGACCGCGCTGGCCGTGAACGCCGGCGCGCGCGCGCCGACGCGGACGGTCGGCAGTGGGTACTGGATGAACGACTCCTCGTCGTCCTCGCCGCCAAAGAGCTCGTCGTCGTCGTCGTCGTCGTCGTGGGGCACAAACTTGCGGGCAAAGCCGCGGGTCTGCATGGGCTGGCAAAGCGACGCCAACGAGTTGGCGCCCGCGGCGGCCACGGCCGGACGCACCAACGACGCCGTGTTAGTGTGGGCGGCCACACGCGCGACAGAGCGCGCCATGGAGAGGCGGCGGGCGACCTGGAGCACGCGCATTGGTTGTTGGTTTTCGTTGATTCTTGTTGGTTCGGTGGAACAAGTTTTCTGGCACAGAAATGTGCTGGTGAGATCGAGATCAATCCGTTGGGGCGGACAAGGATCGCGTTGTTGTTGCGCTGTTGGGTGGTGACGAGGCGGGTCGGGTCTACAATCGAGCAGACGGGACCCATATTCCATCCAGTATCAGAGGTTGCAGAGAAATCACCACCAAACAGAGGTGTTCATGTTGAAGGAGACGTGACACACTGACGTCATCTGTGACGTGTGAGGTCCCTCACCAGGATCTTTCTACAGCGCCCGGACATTGTACTCCTTCTTGGCCGCCAGCGCCACAGCAGAGGCCTTGGCCGCTACTGCGCCCAACAGCTGCTCAGCCTTCTGCAGGAGTATCTCGGCGGGCGTGGGCTCGAGCACGGCGTTGATCTTGGGCGCCTTCTCGGTGATAAAGTGCGTTTTCAGCAGCTCCACCACCGACTTTTTGGGTTTGGTGTTCTCTTCCTGGAGGACCCGTAGCCGCTCCAGCTCCAGCTCTCGCTCGCGCATCTGTTGTCGACGCTGCCGCAGCCGCTTTTTCAACAGCGCGACGCCTTTCTTCTTGAGCACGCGCTCGGACGCGCGAAGCAATACGCTGGTTTTCAAAAGCGGCGAGTTGCCCGTTTCAGCCAACTCCAGCAGCGCCGCCTGGAAGCTCTGAACGTCACTTCCCCATTTCTCAATCTGTGTCTTCCCCAATTGGGCGTCTTCTTGCTGGAGAATACGAGCTAACGCGTTGTACTCGTCCAACTTGGCGAGCTGAAACGCGACTGACTGGAGCACTTGCTTGTACGCCTGGACGACCACATGCCATGGAAAGTGGAGGAACGGAGCGCGTACCAAATCTGAGCCTGTGAATAACAGCGATGACTGTGCGACTTCTGTTGGCTTGGACTTCCACTCCCAGTCGGCACAACGCCACGACGAGGCTGCCTCGGTTCGCTGGGTGTGCTCTTGATTCAAGGCCACCAGCTGCTGCTTCGTGAAGTCTCGCGACTCCATTCTCTCACGCTCACCATCCACAACGAACGTACTCTTGTTGCTCAAAACCTCAAAATCCTGGTTCAGATCTAGTACAAGCCCATAGTCTTGATTATCCGCTGCGCTGCAGCCCTGCCGCACGCCAATCTTGACCACGAGCCGCTGGTTGGTCCCACTACTTCCAACACATTGGACCGGGAACACAAGCGGGCCTGTACCAGAGCGTCGCCCAAGAAGCGAGTCAAACGCAGCCACCGTTGCGTCCAAATGTCTCTGCACGAGCTGTCTTGTGTCTGCAGTATTCTCGGCATCCACCAACCGCCCGTGCTTGCACAGCTTCGACTCTTCGAAAAACTGCGCACACTGCCAGAGCTTCTCCAGCCGTTCTTCCCACACTCGAGCACGCTGGGGATTGCTGGTCGACTCCAGCACAAAGTCCAAATACGCCATCGCGCGCGCCACTTTGCGCTTCCGGTGGCCATCGCCTTGCATCAAGCGGTGATTATTGTGCTTCTCCTCTAGTCTCGCGAGCTTGCGCTCCTGATACGCGACCCACAGCAGCCGTTCGCGCTCGCGCTCGAGCTCAATCCGCTCCAGCTGCTTGGACACGCGCGCAAAATCTTTCATACCGTGGACGTGTGGAACCAGTTGCTTCTGGTAGACGTCTTGACTGATCGGTGCCTTTGGCAGCTTGACGGTCGCGTATTCAATACACAGGCTGCCGTCAGATACATGCGCCGCAGCATTTTCTTCGTCGAAATGGAAGTTTTGCTGCAAGAAATTGGCTACGAGCTTCGGTGTGCTGGTTTCGCTGAGAATCGCGACCGAGAAGAGCATGAACTCCGGAATTCGGGCTTTTAACGACGGCTCACGCAGTGGATTCCGCTTGGCGAGCGGCGACGTTGGCGGCTGTTCATTGGCGCCGTGGAGATGAAAGTCTTCCACGAGAAAGTCCCCATTGACTAGCCCACATCGTGTGTCGGTGGCACTCTCGATCAACTCGTTCAGGTAAAAAAGACCAGATGTCGTTGGGAGCAACAAGTGAATCTTGCGATTTGGCGAGTCGACGCTGGACCGGTAGAGCTCGTACACGTAGGAGATGGTGGACCGCACGTCCACTTGCAGAGTGATCAACTACAATATCCCACAACCACAGAATTTAGACTCGAGGGTCCACCAACGAGCAGACAGGAGTGGTTTTACGTTGCCAACTGGGAGGGTCTTTATGTGGAGCAGCACGTAGTTTTTTAGTCTAATCAGCAGCAACTTCCAGAGTTAGGCTCTGACCTCGGAGCGTCCCCATTTGTGCAATGTCCGTAGTACGTACACTGAGCGGTGCTTTCGGATCGCGTGACCATCAGCCAGCACGTTCACGTAGTAGGCGTGCTGATCCATCGTTTTTGGCCGATGCACTTTCTCAGGGAACACATAGCCATCATGGTCACCGCTCGCCAGATGATCCTCTTCGCTTCGATTTTCGAATCCCATAAGCTTGAGCCTCAGCCCCGTGTGCCTCAGCTCGCGTTCCTCGCATTCTTGACCTCGCGTTTTCGGCGTTTTGAGGCGTTTGGTGGAGTGAGCCGACTGGACATTTTGGTACATTTTGTGTGAAAACTCAAAGCACCCGGGACAGCCCACCGCCGAGCTACCGTAGCACACGAAGCAGTCAGCACCAGCATCAGGAGCAAACCGAGCTCGCAAAATCTCTTGAAGATCGAGCTCGTCGGAAGGTGAGAGTTTGGTGATGCTCGCCACGCGACCAGCGCCGGGACCTTCTCGAATCTTCTGACGAGCCAGAAACTGGTCGTGCGATTGCAGGGATTCGTCGTCGTCGTCGTTGTCATCATCATCATCTCTGGAACGATCGTCATCGCCACCAATGTCGACTTCGTCCAGCGGGATCTTGTTGTATCGAACCAGAAAAAACACAGGCGAGATCGCCGACGCGTCGTTATGTTTCGAGACACAGAATCCAGAGAATCCCGGGTGGATCACAGTCGACGGAGGTACATTGACCGAGTACGTGGACACCTGCGAGGGAGGACACAATGCTGGGGAATACCCTTGAAATACAGGCGAGAACACGGCCACGTCTCGAGCAGTCCGAACACGGGAGAATTGGTACCCAGCCGCGGCCGAGTGACAGCGTTGAACATCCACAATATCTCGCTCGAACCTCCGCAGCACGAGCTCCTCGTCCTGTCGCTCTTGTCGATGCCAATGGGAGCTCTTGTGCTGGCTCGAGAGCAGCGCGAGGGCCAGCGCATCGCGGTCTTTGATCGTCTGCAGCCGTCGCTGCGCCTGATCTCTCTGTCGCTGCTGGTCGCGTTCCTTCCGCTCCAGCGGTGTGAGCTTCACCGGCGACTTGGGGCGACCCAGTGCGTGATGGCGCTGCGGAGACCGAGATGGCGCTGCAGACTCGGAATGCGGCCGCTCATCAGTCCCGAGCATTCCCAAAGCATAGAGGGAGCTGGTGCCAATCATCACCTACTACTACCCCCTCCTATCGCGTACAGCAAGGCCACATCTAATTAGGTGCACAGTCTCTGTCTCGCTTCCTAAATCTGGCCGATCTCGACGTCGGAGAGTTCAACGTGAGCCATCTCAAGTGGTCAGCTCCAATTTGTATTCGTCTACAGACTCTGGTTTCAACTGCCAAGCTCATTTTGATCCAATCCTTGCAGTTCAAATATGTTAATACCCAATAAAACAGATCTGATCGGTTGAACCTGACTGGATGTCCACGTCACATCACTCTCCGTTGTGACTGTGAACACGCCAAGCCAAGCCAAGCCAAGGTCCACCACACAAGATATGCCGGGCTCAAGCGAGCGCAAGGGCTCGCTGTACGCAGTAGCGATGCTCATCTCGGGCACCTTCAGCACCGTGATCATGAAGACCGAGTACGGCGTGCGCTCCGAGGGCACCGAGCTGTGCGCGGACCCGCAGGACCCGACAAAGACCACGACGCTCTGTCCTTTCGACAAGCCCTGGTTCGGCGTGCTGCAGATGAAGCTCGCGATGGCGCTGTGCCTCGTGTTCCTTTACGCGCGCAAGGCTGTGCAGCGTCGTAGTTACCTCGAGACGCCGCTGCTGCGCACGCAGAAAGGCGGCAAGAAGCATATCGCCACGCCCGACGCCGCCGCGATCCGCAAGAAGCAGCAGACCCAGCAGCGAGCCCACGAGTCCACAGCTCTGCTATCGGACTCGCATCCACCTGCACGGTCGTCGCCACGGATCCCACTCAAGACCGTGCTGGCCGTGGCGGTGCCGTCGCTGCTGGATCTGCTGCAGACCGTGGGCGCCAACGTGGGGCTGCTCTGGATCTCGTCGTCGGTGTACCAAATGGCGCGCGGATCGGTCATCATCTTCAGCGCGTTCCTGTCGGTGCGGCTCATGGGCAAGCACCTGTACGGCTACCACTACGCCAGCATCTCGCTCGTGGCCATCTCCGTGGCGCTGGTCGGGTGGGCGGGCACCAAGACCTCGTCGAGCGACGACGCGGCTGCTTCCGCAGGGGATTCGAGCCACGCCCTGTTTGGACTCCTGTTCATTGTGCTTGCCCAACTCTTGACGGCGCTGCAGATCGTCGTGGAAGAGCACATGATGCTGGCGCTCGACGTGAGCCCCATGCTGCTGGTCGGGCTAGAAGGACTCTGGGGGCTCGCGTTTTACGTCGTGCTCGTGCCCGTGCTCACATTCACGCCCGTGGGCGACGCCAGCTCGGCTTTTGCCAAGATCTGGCACGAGGACTTTTCCGACTCGGTGGTCAAGGTCTCCAACTCACCCACACTCGTGGGGCTCATCCTGGCCTACGTGGTCGCCGTGGGCACACTCAATGTGACGGGCAACTACGTGACCAAGCACCTCTCGTCAGTCATGCGCAGCATCGCGGAGGTACGTTGTCGATGCTTTGTAGTATTGTCGGGCACAAAAAGGGTCCATGCTGTGCGAGCAAGTTGGGCTGACCCAATTTTTGTGCGGATCGGAAATGCCATGTCCCTTCTACCCATGTAGACACTGCGAACACTCGGTGTGTGGACACTTGGGCTCTTTGTGTACTACGTGATCCAGTGGCGCGGCGGCAACTCGCCTGGCGAGGCCTGGACCGTTTCGAGCTGGTATGGAGCATTTACATTTGCAGTTGGATATCCATAGCCGTGGAAATTCCGGCAGGTTTTTTTTTTTTTTTTGGGGGGGGGGG
>JAADWZ010000181.1:0-53925 GCA_023336445.1 Pythium dissimile | reverse complement strand
GAAGTGAGCTCTTCGTCAGTGAGGGAGGAGGGGGTCGGTTTGGTCTCTGCGATGCTCGTTCGCACACTCGTGACTCGTACTCTCCCCAAAAGACCAAGTTGCATATTTTTGATCTGCTTTTTTGGATAATCTTGCAATACACAGTACACATGTGTTGTATGGCAGTCGCCTTCATCCGGAATATCCTATCATCTTAGCCAGATGTGTCTGTGGCCGATACTCATTCAGAAACATGCGTAACCTACTATCGAGTCGCCGGTCGAAATGCCATGTTTCAACATTTCGCTGTCACTTTGTGTTGCACAGAGCAGTGCCCAAATCATTTCGGATGTCACGTGCTGTGTACCTCACTGTGCGCGCCGTTCGAACTGGTCGAATAGCCAAAGAATCGTACTTGAGGTGTTGAAGTCCAACGGGCTACTGTCCACCGACTGTCCCCACGCATTCCGATGTCTCAACGTGGTACACTTGGGCTCTCTGTTGGCTCGAATGAATGGAAGCACCGCTCCCAGCGCAGCTTCGTGTTGTTCATTTATTTTCCACCCCAACGCGCCAGCATAACCAGACTGCAGTAGACCACCACCACCATGGGCAACGAAGCGTCCACTCGTCTGAACGCGTACGGCCACGACACAGCCACCAAGCCGCTCGTGGCTCAGCGCCACTTTGAAGCCACGATCCACAAACGGTTCATCAAGCCCACGATCACAACACTCGAGTTTGAGGACCAGTTCTGGAACAAACCGCACGAATACGCCATTGAGATCCGAGATCCGATCCAGAACAAAGTGCTGTTCAAAGTGCCTCCTCCCCCGAAGGACGAGACCGCCAAGCGCCGCATTCTCTGTGACGCCTACGGCGTGCCAGTGGTCGGCATGGAGCAGCAGAGAGTGGCGCCGGACAAAGCCAACTGCACCGAGTTTACGGTGATCCCGGGGGGCTTTGCCGCCACGAACGAGATCTTCCGGTTCCAGACGCGGTTTACCGGACTCGAGCATCCACTCACGCTGGCGCTCAACGACGATCCATCCTCGACCACCCGCGTGCGGATCTTCGTGCTCGGTCAGCGGCAGTGGCTCGCGCGTGGGGCCGTGCTCGCGATCCAGCGCGATGGCGAGCTGGGCTCGATCTTCATGATCGCGCGCCAGTCCCCCCTGGGGGACGTCCGCGACGGCAAGTACCGGCTGGAGGTGGCGGCGGGCGTGGATCTGGCGCTGGTGGTGCTGTTCGCGGCCGCGATGGACGAGACCAACCGCCAGTTTGAGAGCTCGCTGGACCGCCGCAACGTGAGGGACCGAGCGAAGGACTATGAAAAGATGCAGAAGAAGACGACGCAAGAGAGAGACGCGAGTCGGCGTGGGAGCGAAGCGGACGGGATCACCAAATAGCCTAGTATTGGTATTGGGGGGGGGGAATGGAGAGGATAGCCGGACGAGTGGTTGGATGCACAATTCCGTATATGAAACAGCAATGGAAGGCTGAGGCCCATGATATTCCAGCGGATACAGGGGAGACCTCCCCAAACGCGGTGCTGTTGGCCAAAGGGCACGGGCATGAGAGAGGCAATGTGTCCACATTGGTCAGCCGCACCGTCTCTTGGCTGGCGCTGTGCAGGCCATGTACAGTACAGAGTTTCCCAAGAATTGGACCCTAACGAGAACAAGTGCATGTACGAACACTTCAGTGTATGCATTGCGGAGATGGGGGCACACGATACTCTATACTGCATTGAAGCTGCTGAGTGTAGAGTGTGGGAGTGACGATTCGTCGACACCTGCTGATTCGCGTGCCAGTTGAGGACTCGATACAGACTCCAGGTGGTGATGGGGAACCAGTTGTTTCCATTTATAACCAATCGCGAAGCTAGATCAGATCTTTATAGCCAATCCAATCTACCTATTACCAATCGTCTCCATTTTGCATTCTGCCTCGAAATGAATTTCGGATTGATCCACCAAAGCTCTGTTGCCTTCAGTTTATCCACAGGCCTCACCCATGTCGAGTGTCTACCTTGCCCCTCGCAGTTCCTCTCTATCTACTATCTCTCACCGGCCCATTGCAGGATTTTCCTTCTTTCCTCCATTTCAACCCCACCATGAAGCTCCAAGTAATCGCCCTTGCGCTGGTCGTGGCCACGGTCTCTGATCCCGTGGCCGGCCACGCCAACATCGTCGAGCCAGCGGCGCAGTGGCAGAGCGGCTACCCGAACAACGGCCCTGGCTCCACCATGACGACCACGCCCTGGGGCAAGATCGACGGCGCCACCTACGGCTACGGCGGCGAAGGCGCGCTCAAGTACATCGGCGCCAACTTCCCCAAGTCCGAGTACAAGTCGCTCAAAGCGCTGATCCTGGCCAAGCAGACGGTGCAAGCGCCTGCCACGGCCGAGTGCGGCTACACCATCAAAGTGGACAGCAAGCGCGTGCCGCTGACGCCCGTGGTCACCAGCACCTCGTTCTTCCACCCGGGACCGTGCGAGGTCTGGTGCGACGACCAGAAGCTTGCGTACGCGCTCGACTGCCAGACCGCCTACCCGGACGGCAAGATCGCGATCGACACGAGTAAGTGCGCGGGCGCCGACCGGCTCACCACGTACTGGCTCGCGGTCCACGGCGACCCGTGGCAGATCTACATCGACTGCGTTTATCTCAGTGGGAGCAAGGGAGGCGCCAGCGGCGGTGGCGGTGGCGGAGGCTCGGCTCCGACTTCAGCTTCGCCCCCGACGGCTCCTGCTTCTCCTCCAGCCGCTCAGCCCACACCATCGACGAGGGCCCCAGTAGCGACGACGCAGACTCCGACCATCACGACGAAGACACCCGCGCTCACGCCCTCCGGCCCGGTAGCTGGAGAAGCGACCATCACGCCCAAGCCAACGACCGCTGCGCCGGTGAAGAACTGCAAGCGCAACCGTAACCGTCAGTAGAAGTGCTGGCCCATGTCCATTCGGATGGAAAACCTGTAGGAGCCTATTCGATATAACTCAGTAAATGCATATTTACCCGTGTGGATGTTTAATATATCAGCTCGGAGTCGTCTTTTGCTCGTAGGCCGCGATGGACGCCTGGAGAGATCCAAGGATCTTGTGGATTGCGGTCATGGAATCGCGAACGAAAGCGAGACCCTTTTAACATAAACGCACAAGTCAGTCAGTCACACGGGGAGGGCCATGGTACCAGCAGTTCAGTTTGACGACACCTCTCTCTTTTTTTCTCCGCTTTCGATGGTCTCTCGTAGTGTCTTCTTCTCTTCGTCAGTGCTGGCGAACGGCAACTGGAAGTGGGCGCCGTCCAGAAGGATTGTCTCGATGGAAAACGCCTTGTCCAGCTCCTCCCACTCGGCGCGCAAGCGGTCGTGGTCGGCAGCAAACGACTCGTGGTCGCTCGCATCGAGAATAGTCGTTCCTGCACGGAGTATATTCCATCCATTAATTAGACCATTGGACAGATTAAACATCCAAAGCATAAACAAAGCGTACTCGTGATGTGGGAGGACACGCGCTTGCAGATGTCCTGCACGTTCTGTGGGAGAAACGTGATATCAGGCCGCCGACTCAGCCGCGGACGCGCGCGCTTCTTGGTCTCTGTTTTGTCCGCTTTCACTGGTAGTAGAACGAGCTTTCGTTTTGTCTCCAATGTGTGGCCGTCCTCACCACTGGTCTGTTGCTTCTCTCCGCTCAGAGATGGCTCTGATGATAATGCCGCCGCAGCGGTGGCCTCGACCAGTTCCTCGCCGATGGCCTCTGGACCAGTAGGGTCGGCTACTATACCTGGAGCTGGCTCGCTGTGGGGCTGCTTTGCTTGTGCCGCAGCGTCTTGTGAAGCGATGGCAACCGACGCGTCCTTCTTATTCATCGCTTTCGGCTTTAACTCGCGCTTTGCGGTGGCTTTCCTCGCAGCCTTTTTCGGAGAAGTAGCGTTTGCTGCTGTCGTCGGCTTCGCTTCTGCTATCGTGGGTGGCTGTTCCGTCCTGTCTGTGTCACTGTCGGATGAGAAGATCACGCTCTTGGACTGCATGGGCGCTTGGCTCTCCTCTTTAGCCTCCGCTTCCGTGCCACTTTCGTCCAGCACAAGCGCCTTAGGCCGTTGAGCGATCCGTTCCTTGAGCTCGAACACAGCCTCCGACGTGAGCGCGGACCGCAGTTTACGTCTACAAAACGCCCATCATCAAAGAGCCATGTCAGTACATACGATGGCAGTGCAGAACACAATTGCCTCGAGCTTGCGTTACTTTTTCGATGATGAGGTCTCTTCTACAGTCGCGCGTTTGGTGAGTCGCGTCGCTGGATCCTGGCCTGGTGGATGCGCCAGCGCGACGCCTCGTAGATGAATCGCCTTGCCGCGCGTCGCGCGTCCCGTCGATGGCTTGGAGAGCGTTGCGTCCACGAGCTTGGACGAGCGCGCCTTGGATTCGAGCACCGACTTGGCGTGGCGGTCTTTCATGCGGTCTTTCTCGGTCGAATCCAGCATCCGCTGGACGATCAGCTTTTGGTACACGCGTCCGACTTCAAATAGTGAGTACCCCGGATCTGGTGTGTTCGTATCTTTGCTCTCCATGTCGTCCGTAGCTGCTCGTCCACCGAGCGGGTCCGCTCGGAACGCGCAGACAGCGTTCACGGTCGGATCTTCCACGAACGACAGCATCTCGTATTTTTCCGGCTCGTCGCCGCCGCCGTCGTCGATCGTCAGAACACTATTGAGCTTGGCGCTCGATGCTCGTGTGCTTCTGGAGGCAACGCCAACCGCGTTGCCGGCACCTGGCGCTTGAAGCTGGATGGTCACGGAATCGGGTTGTTGCTGCAGCCGCTGGAGCAGCTCTGGCGTGAGCCGCACGTGCGCGACCCACTGACGGGAGCAGCTGGTGTCTCCGTCGTACAGCGCATACTGGATCACAGTGGAGAGAGCGTTAGAAGCCCCCACATACAGCGTCTCTCCGAGCCGAGCCGTACCTGATGATTGGTCTCCATTTCCGTTCGGTTCGCCGTTGAATCTTGTGAGAAGATGGTTCCGCGTAAGTTAACTTATAAAACCGGTATTTGCTCCAGCAGCAGATGAGTCCTCTCTGGGATGGTCATCATGGTCATCAACGAAGTTTGATTGTCGGATGATCCCATCTTTGTTTGGTGGATCTTTGCTGGGATGAAGGTGTTTTAAGGTGTTTGTTCTGGGAACGCAACCATTCCTGGAACACAAAAACCTCCAAAGCAAAGATCAGTGTTTGCATTGAGAAAAATGGTTCCGACCAGCAACAACAGAGGCAGCGAACAAAGGTTCGTTCGTCCGCCGTAACAGGCCACGTCACTGCCTTCGCGCAATTTGGGGCCATTCGAAAAAAATCGAACCAGTTTTGGTGTGAATCATACAAACCCTTGGATCCAACAGTGGATCCAACAAAAAGGTTTTTGTTCCACGACCAAGTAGCCCAGGCCCGCGGTTGTGGTTGGCTTTCAAGACTGTTTGTGTGTTCCCCCAGTCATTTAGCGCACGTGCGACAGAGCTCCTCACTCCTCGATCTGCGCCGAAGTCCTCAAGTCCCAAGGAGATCTCCTCTTCGTCCTCGCGTTCTAGAAGGCCGTTCGTACTACGCGATACCGCAAATGAAAGCTGAGACGCTGCGCTTTCCGACGCGACCGCGCGCGTGGCTGGGCGCTCTCTGTGTGGCGCTCGGCGTCGCGTGCAAGTCGGCGGATGCCGTTGCCAACATCGGTCTGCTGGATGCGCCGCTGCCGTTCGCCGTAGAAACGCACCCGCTGCAGCTCTCGCCGGCGCTGTTCGCGCACGACCTGCCGTTGGCCAACACCAGTGTCTCGTACGCGCCGACTGACGCCACGCAGACGACGCTGGGCGACATCCCGTTCCCCACAGGCGCCTGGTGGACCAACCTCGTGCTCGACAAGGGCGACAACCCGGTCTCCACCATGCCCTACATGCTCAAGGTCGAGGGCGGCAAGCTCCACGCGGCGTATCCGTTCCGCGTCGTACTGCCGACCATCGTGCAGAACGGCTTCACCTCGGAGATCGTGCTCTCGGCGGCCTCGTCGGCGCCTTGGCAGCACCAAGTCGTGGGCTTTGACGCGTTTGGCGTGGCGCTTCAGTTCACATCGTCTGGCGGTGACAGGGTCGCGGGTGATTTCACGGCGCATCTCGTGCGCGGCTCGCCGTATCTGACCATGGAGTACGCCAACGCCGTGCCCGTGATCGAGTCCAAGGACGGCATTAAGATTCAGCGGCTCAAGAAGATCGACTCGGTGGTGGACGCGAACGGCTCGCAGCCGCGCTTCGCCGTGTACGCGCTGCAGAACAGCAACGGACACTTGTGGTACCTTTTCGCCTCGGACCCGGGGCTGCAGCTCTCGCTGCGCAAGGGCCGCGTCACGACCGAGGCCGCGTTCACGGGCGTGCTGCGGCTCGCGCTCGCGCTGTCGGTCGACTCGCTGTCGATGCTGCTCGACAGCGCGCCGGTGTACCCGGTCGGCGGCCAGGTCAAGTACGACGTGGACACGAAGCGCCAGGTCGCGACCGTGCGGTTCGACTGGAAGACCAAGACATTCCCCAGCTACGAGAACGCGACGGCGGCGTCGCTGCTCATGCTCGCGCTGCCGCACCACAACGACTCGCTCGTGGCCACCAGCGTGGCGCTGGTGGACGAGCTACGGTACACGGCGATCCGCGGCATCATGGTGGGTGTGCTGGGCGCGTCCTGGGACATGGAGGAGGAGCTGCCCGAGATCGAGTGGAGCTACCCGACGGACCAGGGCGTGTTCGACACGACGGACGACGCTGACAAGGACAAGCGCGCCGAGATGGCGCAGAAGACGGTCGGGCTGATCACCGAGAGCTTGAAAAAGGACATTCTGACGTTCCCGCATCTCGCGGTCGACTCGTACGGCTTTGGCAAGCAGATGGGACGGGAGACGCGGCTGCTGCTGATCGCCGACGCGTTCAACCAGACGCAGGCGTTCGAGCACGAACTCGACAAGATCAAGAGCGAGCTCGAGCAGTGGCTGCGTGGGTCGAACGGCGACGCGTTGGTGTACGACGAGCGCTTCGGGGGCCTCGTCACGAAGAACGGCATCCGCGACCAAGGCGCCGACTTTGGCATGGGCTACTACAACGACCACCACGTACGTGTGGCCTCGTTTCGTGTTGGATGGATGGAATTTTTTGTGTACTGACTAGCGATTTGTGTGTGTCTGTGGCAATAGTTCCACTTTGGTTACTTCATGCATGGCCTCGCGGTGCTACGCAAGTTTGCGCCCGACTTTTTAAATAAGTACGCTTCGGCCGCCGCTATGATCGTGGCCGACATCGGCACGCCGCTGGACTCGACGCCGACCAAGTTCTTCAACGGTTTCCCGGCGCGCCACTACTTCCCCACTGCGCGCCACAAGGACTGGTTCGTGGGCCACTCGTACGCGAGCGGGCTCTTCCAGATGCAGGTGGGCAAGTCGCAGGAGAGCAGCAGCGAGTGCATCAACGGCTACTACGGGCTGGCGCTGTTTGGGCAGCTGGACGAAAACGCCGAGAACGATCCGCTGTCGTACTACAACTACGCGCGCATGATGCTGGCGCTGGAGCTGCGCAGCACCAAGAAATACTACCACATGCGCGAAAACTCCAAGGTGTACGAGCCGATCTTCGCCAAGAACGCTATGGTCGGCGTGCTGGGCGAGATCAACGCCGTGTACAACACGTGGTTCGGCGACCGCCCCGAGTACATGCACGGCATCAACATGATCCCGTTCACGCCAATCTCGGCGCAGCTCATGAACGAAGCCTACGTGGCGCGCGAGTACGACCAGATCCGCCCGAGCTACGAGCTGATCGGCTCAGGCGACGTCTGGAAGTCGATCATTGTGATGGACCACGCGATTCTGGACGGCCAGGCCGCCTGGGACGAGCTCACCAACGAAGTTGGCGCGTACGACACGTGGAACTCGGAGACCAACGCGCTGTTTTGGATCGCGACGCGGCCGTCGTGGTTCAGCCAGAAGAACCGCGAGGTCCTGACGACACCCAATTTCCACGACGCCGACAAGTGCTTTGGCTTCCCCAAGTGCGCCACCGCGGGCGCGAACGGCACGTCGCTTGGCTGCTGCGACACGATGCCAGGCTGTTGCCCGAGCTCGCTGGGTTGCTGCCCGCAGAAGGACCCGTCCAAGCTGTCCGCCAACGCGTGCTTCGGCGAGCATCAGTGCGCCGTGCTTGGTCTCGGCTGCTGTAATTCGGTCGACGGGTGCTGCGAGCCGGATGCCACGGGAGCCGTGCTTGGCTGCTGCAAGGACCAGAGCCCGCGGCCGATCCCAACCACGCCGGCGCCATCTCCTGGTGACGATTCAGACGACGCGGAAGCTGCGGGATTTTGCACGACCCAGCCGGCGTGCGCTGCCGCAGGTCTCATGTGCTGCGACTCGGAAGCAGGCTGCTGCAAGCCCGACCCCATCAGTGGTGGACGGCTCGACTGTTGTGTGGCCGAGCCGGCCGCCATCGCGACATGCCACTCGCAACCAAAGTGCGGCGATCTCGGTCTGCTGTGTTGCGGTACCCCCGACGGGTGCTGCACGCCAGACCCGATCAGCGGTGGTGTGCTGGACTGCTGCGTGACGGTGCCTGCGTCGACTGAGAAGCCTGCTTCGACCGTGTCGGACGAAAACAACGCCACGTGCCACCACCAGCCGCAGTGCGCTGCCGCTGGATTGGACTGCTGCTCGTCGCCACAAGGCTGCTGCCAGCCAGACCCTGTATACGGGAACACGCTCATGTGCTGCCAGTCGCCGGAATCGAGCTCCGAGGGCGACGACAGCGAGGCGACATCGACTTCGACGGGCAAAGGCAGCGATCCAGCGGACAGCACTAGTGGCAGCCACATGGTGGTGATCATCATCGCTGTCGTAGTCGTGATGGCGCTTGCGTTCGGCTTGGCGACGTGCTACCGCCGCCGCGAGTACGCGCCGATCGATCAGGATATGCGCGCGTGGTACTGCGGCGCGGTTGTGCTGGTGGTCGCGGCGTTTTTCGTTTACCTGGTCGCGATGGCGTAGACGCGAAAACGGTCAACGTATTTTCCGATTTATTTGGTTAGACGAACCTGACCTGTTCTTTTTGGAGCTGTGCAGTTTGCTGTGAGGAGATACACAGAATTTTGTAGCCCGCCCACGCGGCCATCGTGTTGTAAGCTTCTAGCCAGCTCACCCACGATGAGGGTTGCTGTCCGCGACGAGCAGTGAGCAGCTCGCGATAGAGCTGATTGTCCTGCCCTCGCCATTCTCGGAGCGCAAAAATCAGCGCATAGTGGTTCTTCATGTGGAACACCAACACTTAATGACGATACGGTCAGTCAGTCTTATGAGAGCAGAAAGGATACGACTTCATAGAGACTCACCCGTGTTGACCTGCGTGAATGCCGCCCACAGTCCTCGCCATGCAGCGTCTCGCTTGTCTTCATCGTCGTCTAGGGTGCCGATCGCATGGGTCGAGTCGGAGCCCAGTCCGACAAGTAGAGATCCCTTGATCACTCCTCTCAGAGAGCCAAAGCAGCGTTCCGGCTCCTGAGTGGAGATCGCTGCAAGTGCAAACAGCAGTGCTGCATTGCCACAGATCGCGGTGCTGGGCCGCAACGTATGCGCGAGCTTCTCACGACCGTCGATTAGATGCCAGTATTGATACAACGCCTGCTGCCATTGCTTGTGCCGTGGTGTAATCTCGTTCACCGGAATGTCCAAGCGGAAGCTGCCTCCTCCACTACTTTGTTCACCAGTCTCAGAAGGCGTAAAGTGCTCTGGTGAGCCATTTTGGTCTAGCGCTGCGGTGCTTGGAGGAGTCGTCGCCAATTCTGGGAAGACCGATTTGATGGCCAACTCGGGTATAGTGACTGAGCCGTCGGACATGCACTCGCGAGCCACTTGCAACAGCAGTTTCTTGGTCAGCCTGAGCTCCCGCTTCTTGGCTGCTTTCGACGTGTCCTACACGCACACGTTGACAACAATGAGGGGAGGGGTGGTGCGCTGGGCATCATCGTAATGCCACACTCACGCCAAACTCAAGTTGGTATAGAGCCCTGAGTTTGTGCTGCACGACCGCTGTAAGCGCGTCAAGATCTGCAGTCGACAAAGCTTTGATGTCAATGAGCTTCTTCCGCTGAGTGGCGATACGCTTGTCCATCATCGCGATGTAATACGGCAGTATACTCTCAGGAGTCCAGGACGTGCAAGGCGTCAGCGCATTCAACGCGCCAGCTGAGCAATAAAAGCGTCAACAAAGAGTGAATCGTCAACCAGCTCCATAATGTCGACACACGCACCGATCACTGCTGCTGCACAGCACGGCGAATGCTGAGGCACCCATGCAGACCAGAGGCGATTGGATCGTGTCAACTCAAACGCTCCATCGTGCGCCAATCGAGCGTCGACACTAGCAATCGTCATCAGCAGCGCATCCACAGCGTCTGCAGGTGTCGTCTCAAGCGAATCTGTGTCGTCGTCGTCTTGATCACGACCTTGGCGAGAGCGAGTAATGTTGTCGAATTCATTGCCTTGACATCTTAACCATACAAGAACTTTCAGCATAGACCAGGAGGCGAGCTAGGGCAATCATTGTCTTCGTCTTTCTTGTGTTTATCGCTAGCAGAGAAGTGGAAAAGCAAAATGAAAAGAAAAGGCAACGCACACACACACGCCAGTACCTACGGCAAGGATCGCAGCTCAACAGCCAAAGCGACTTCACCGCGATCCTATTCCAAAGGCCACACCTTGCATACGCATAGCGGACGGGTAGTGCCCTTTCTAAGTCATCACAGTCGGACACTCGATGCGTAAACTTCAGGGGCCTCGGCGTGCGCTTCTGGTTCGGGCAGTGCCTAGTCGCGGCGGGCTGGCGGCGACGCGCCTCGATGGTCGCGGCGAGGCGAACGGCTGCGGCTGCGACCACCTCGGCCACGGCTGCGGTCACGATATTCACGGCGGTCTGGCGAGCGCGAACGACCGTAGCGTCCACCGCGTCCACGGTCGTCGTAGCGTTCATCACGGTAACGGTCGTCGTAACCACGTCCTCTGTCTTCGTAACCTCCACGGTCGTATCCGCGGCCACGGTCTTCGAATCCACGTCCACGGTCATCGTAGCGGCGATCATCGCGTCCTCGGTCACGCTCGCGGTAGAACTCGCGCGGGTTCTCGGGGCGACGCTGCTTCGCGTACTGCACGTGGAGCTGGCGGCCCTCGTGTTCGTAGCCTTCCATGCCTTCGATCGCCTTCTCAGCATCCTCCTTGTTGACGAACCGGATGAACGCAAAACCGCGCGACTCGTTCGACGAGCGCGACTTCGGGATGTACACGTCGCCGACCTCACCAAACCTATCGACCACAGCATGTCAGCCTCGAATGAATTTGTAGCGATAGCATAGAGAACGTACTTGGCAAACAGCTCCTTCAGGTCCTCGGAACTGGATACGTCGAAAAACAGCAACAAATCGAACAACAGCGACACGCGTTAGCTGACAGGCATTCTCCCTCTTTCTGATAGTCACGACTCGCACGAGCCCCCGTTCGCTCTCTCTCTTTCTCGCGTCAGCATTTCAGCGACACACGCCAATACACCCAAACCGGATACCGGATCCCGCGCGTTTCCGCCCCACTTTCCACCCGCACACGACCGACCGCACGAAACCACCACATCCACAGCACCACTAGCATACCATGCAAACATGTACATGTACAACCATCGCACACACAGCACCAAGGAAGGTAGTGCTGGTCTTGAAACATCAAGGGAAACCAACATGGTCTCTAGAGCACTTTCTGGGCGTTCAACCCACTCAAATCGCGAGAAAAAGACTGGTACGGAACGAGCGCGACACGGAGAATGCATTGATAGTACTTACGCAGCGTTGAATGGCACGTTGTCGACCTTGAGCGTGATCATTGCGTCCACATCTGGCGGCGCCATGGTTGGTGGTGGTCTCCTTTCCTCGTCGCGCGTGAAACTGAAAGGGAACACTTTCCCCCCCCTTCCTTCCAAGGAATTGTTCACCACCCAAACACCCATCTTGACTGGCGGAATGATGGTCTGTGGTTGCAGTTTAGAGAGGAGGAGAGAGGAAAATACCGGTCGCTGATAGATTCTACCGGTACGTTTCCGTTACTTGGATGAGATACCGGTTTTGACCGGTAATGGGACTGAAGCGAAACGCAAGATTCCCCCAATCAGCAGCGAACACAACGCGGCGGAAGCTCACGAAGCACAGCCAGGAAGCTAACGGCGCACCGAAGGGGAGACAATGGAGGGCGACTCACAGGGACTGACGGAGCCGCCGTTCATCGCGCGCTTGTCGGCGTCGTTTAAGCGGTGCGTAGACCTGTAGCATTTGTGGGGTGGACGCCTCTTGGGAGCAGCAACAATGGATGACGGAGGGGACACGTGGAGCTGGTCGAGGGCGTTCATTCTGTCTGTTCATCCCATCACTGTCGCCTTGTTCATGGTGTAACTGTTGTGGTATTTTAGAAAGTGGCAGCATCTACTGGACAAGTCGACGATCCACGTGTACGGCCGCTGGGCGTTCGCGTTCACGCTGTTGTGCTTGTACTTGCTGCGCGTGTACACGCTGAACGCGTTCCACATCGTGACCTATGGTCTCGGTATCTACCTTTTGAATCTCTTCATCGGGTTCCTGTCGCCTCAGGTGAGTTTCCTGATTGAGAAGTGGTGCTCGGATTTTGTTGCCCGTAAAATGCTGACGCGGGTATTGGCCTCATTCACAGATCGACGCTGAAAATGACGGTCCGTTGCTCCCATCCAAGCTGAGTGAAGACTTCCGACCGTTCACACGCCGCGTGCCCGAATTTCAGTTCTGGTACTCGACCGCCAAGGCGACTGTCATCTCGCTGCTGATGACGCTCACAAGCGCATTTGACGTGCCGGTGTTTTGGCCGATTCTGCTCGTTTACTTCATTGCACTGTTCACGCTCACCATGAAGCGCCAGATCAAGCACATGTGGAAGCACAACTACGTTCCGTGGACACATGGCAAGCAGGTCTACAAGGGCAAGAGCGGCAAGTCTTCTAACTAGATCTCACGCGAACCGCATCAAGGCTTACCGACGAACCGACATCTTCCCCATCTCAGTATATCCACGACCGTTTCGGTAGTGGTAGTCGAGCTCATAGCAGAACAAGTGCAGCCTCTTCGCTGCGCGTATTCACAACACGAACAATACGAACAACAACAACAGCATCGACTCGCAACCCAAAGCTGGCACCGTTTCCCTTAAATAACGCATGGTTCACGTATCTAACATTTCTACTAAGTACGATTTCCCTATCACGTCCAGAAAGTTGATCGCACTATACCCCGCAGCGGCAATGGCAATGGTGGTGCTCGTGGCGAGCCGCCTGCGCGTGCCTGTGGCACTGCTGCGCGGCGTTGCAGCTGCCCAGCGGATACGCTATCCAACAGCGAAGTCCACACGATCCATGTTGGTGGGTGTTGTGTCGTCTACGCCCTGGAGTGGCCCACAGAACGGCAGTCAACTTCGCTGGTTGTCAGCTACTTCCGGATCGAGTGACGACGATGAGAAAACCAAGCTCGCGTCCAAAATGCTGCGCGAGCAACTCGAGGCCGTAGAACGTGCCAAGAAAGTGGTCATCGCCGACGTCGAACGCGCCAAGAAAGTGGTCATCGCCGACGTCGAACGAGCCAAAGAGCTCGTCAGCGCCGACGTGGAGCGCGCGAAAGAGCTGGCGCTGCATCAGGTAGTGAATGTGCCCAATATGATCACGTTCGCGCGCATCGTTGCGACGCCCTACCTGGGCTACCTCATCTACGACGGTTCCTACACTACGGCCGTGGGTGGTACGTGAGCGAAGATCTTGTTTTATTTGTCGTTGCTGTTGTTTTTGGTGTGCTGACGCGTGATGATCGTCCAGTTCTTGCGGTCGCTGGTCTCTCTGACTGGCTCGATGGTTTCATTGCTCGTCGGTTCAAGCAGGAGGTACGACGCGTCGACTTATTTTTTTCACCAGATATGACTTCACCGATTCTTTCTTCGTTTTTGCAGTCGATCATTGGCTCGTTCTTGGATCCATTTGCCGACAAGTTTCTGATTGGTACTTTGTCGCTGAGTATGCTCGCGTCCGGCTTGTTGCCGACGCCGCTCGTGGTGCTGGTGATCGGTCGCGATGCGCTTTTGATCTCGGGAACGTTCTACCACCGACTGAAGACCAAGGCGGCCGACTCTGCGTTCTTCGACACGACCGACAGCGGCGCCTTCAAGGTTGAGGCGTCTATGATCAGCAAAATCAACACGGCGCTGCAGGTCGCGATGTTTGGATTCGCGCTGACCAACGCGGCGTGGCATGTGCCTGGCGACCCGGCGATGACAGCTCTCTTGTGAGTAACCGTAGTTCGTTGTTGGAGAATGCTTCCCCTGCACATTGGCGTCTAACGTGGTTATACTCTTGTGTCAACAGTGGTGTGGTGAGCACAACGACGCTCCTCTCTGGATCCGAATACCTGTGGAGCTACGTAAACAAAACCGGCGCATTTCGGCCTCTCCCCCCGCGGAAGCCAGAGAATGGCGACGCTGCCAACGATGCATCGCACAAAGACTAACCATCGGGAATATGTAAGAGTGTGTGATACTTGTTTTGCAGTTTGTTGCGACGACTACACTCTGCCCATATTTCCCCTCTCGCTACCTTAAACGACCTTAATACACAGGCTGTATCGGCACTTTGGAGCCGATCGTCTCGAGCCACGTCGGGTTGGACTGCAGCCGGCCCATGAAAATGTTGGGCCCAATCTGCTTGCTCAGCTGGGCGACGCAGTCACCTGCCGCGAACCTTGCGAGTCGGTTGGAACCCTGAAGCGTGAACGACAGCGGGTCCAGGAACAGCTCCAAGTATTGCTTGAACACTCGCTTGCCGAGCGCTTGACACATCTGTGGCAGCTGCTTCCACACAGTTTCCTGGAGTGTCGCCGTCTGCGGGAAATGACGCAGAATCGCGATGTCGGCGACCGCTGGCAGGAGACGCAAGCCGACCTCCGGCGCGACAGCGCACAGCTCGCGCACCAGGTAGATCGCGCCGTCCGTGTGCTCCCATGGCTGCTTCTCGCGGTGCTCGTGGCGCTCGTCGTTGATCGGTTCGAACGAGCAGCACGAAAACGCCTGCTTGCTCGAGTGTTTGTTGTGGGACTTGCACTTCTCGTCATGCTCGTGTTGCGACATCGACGGCTGCGTCTTGGCGCGTTGGATGAAATCCTCCGCGACGGGGGTGACCCTGTCCAGCGCCTCCTTCCCGTACGCACGAATCACATTGCCGAGCGCGACCGCCGCGTCTTCCCGCACCGACCAGATCTCGTCCGACAAGTGGTTAATCCACAGCTCATACAACTGATCCAGCGCATCGCGGGACTCCTCCGGGAACGCCAACACGAACTGCGAGGACGCGAGACACGCTGCGTCACGAACGAGCCACGAATTGTCGCGGAACGAGTACAGTAGCGACTCCAGCAGACGCGGCACATGCGGACGCACAGCGTTCTTGTCGACCTTGGTGGCCAACTCCGCGATACTGTGGCACGCAGCTTCCCGTACACTGTGGCTCGTCATTTCGATATAGTAGTCCACAATCTCTTTCACGTGCGTGGCCACCACCTCACGCCCGCGGTCGCCCATGATCATACGCCACGTCTCTTGCGAATGTTTTTGCACGCGCTCGGCCACATAGTATCGGTTCAGACAAATCCGCGGGACCAGCACACCAAAGTAGTTCTCGCGCGTCGGCTCTTGCAGCTTCGTGAGGAACGCGCGATTCGTGATACACGCCGCGTAGCGGACCTGGCTCCAGTTGTCCTGCAGCCCACGCACGATGCACTTGAGCAGCACGTCCGTGATCATGTCACGATGCTGCTCGAGGAAGCCGACAGGCGCCACGTCGCAAAACGCCGTGAGAATGTCCAGTCCGACCACGCGCACGTGGCGGTTGATGTGGAACACGGCCTTGGTCGAGATAAGCTCGAAAATCTCGGGCGTCAGATATTCAAACGTACCGTCCGCTTTGGCTACAAGGAACTGCTTCCCCGCGCCGCGGAGAATGTACTTGAACGCCGACAGCGAGCTCTCGAGCGCCTTCCAGCCGCTCACGTCATCGAGCCGGTGTGGCGTGGACGGCGTGCGCGGCGTGCCGGCCTGCGAGCCGCCCGTGGGCGACTCCATGCCGTTGACGCTAATGTTGTCGTCCACCTCTTCAAAACCGGTCTCTTCAAAGTCGGGCGACCGCGTGAGGTTACACTGCACCGACTCAACCACTTGGGGCGTGAACTGCTTGGTGGTCCACACGAGATCGAGCCGCGCCAACGCGCCCACGAGCTTCGCGATGCTGATACGCAGGCGCGGCTCCCAGTGCTCCAGAAAGTCGCGCACGGCCGACCCCGCCACGTCCTGCAAGAATGCGCTCGAAAACGGTGCGCTAACGTTGGCGTTGGTGTTCGTCGTAGCGTCCAGATGCTTGTGGACCACGTCACGTACGACGGCAGCAAACACCGCGATCGGCTCCCAGCGCTCTTTGCCAAAAACAAGTAGCGTTGTAAGACCGCGCTCGAGCTGGGCACGAGGCGTGTCAGTGTCGGCGTCAACGCCAACGTTGGGGTTGAAAGTCGCGTTGTCGGCGCAATCGCTCAGCTTCTGCTGCTCCAAAATCGCCAAAAGCGCCGCGCTGGTGTCCACCGCGCCCTGCGGAGCCTTCGGACGATGCTTCAGTGTGCGCAGCGCGCTCTCGGCCGTCGATAGATCCATTCTTGCGGCGCTTCGGGGGTGAGGAGTTGAGTGAGGCTTTCTGCGTACGTATCAGTGTGGATTTGGTTAGGAGTTTGGACTCCAAAGTCCAAACCAAATCCACATACCAAAAGTTTGGGGCGAGGGACCACATCGGATGATAGTTGCTCTTACGCAACATAGACCAACACTCTGTCTGCATTCTGCAACACACTTCTCGAGGCCACCATATCTAGCTGAGGTGGACCACACAATTATACTTCAACGTGAACGGCTATCAAGGACCCAAGTAAAAATCACGATTAACAGCCAAGTTACTTACCAATATAGCACACACATAGTACGCATCCATCTATCTAACACGTTGTACCATCGAGCTTTACCGGTGTGCTCCCCTTTTCCCGGGGCTCATTGGCAGGACTGGCAGCCTAGTTCGCGCGAGGTCATCCAACGCATGCGGCGGTTTGTGCCGCTTCTTGTTGGGTGAGCTGGTCTGCACTATCGACGACACTAACCCATCTCCACTGTGCCTGAACACGGCGCACGGAGACTGGAGCAGCAGTGATGGCTTGCAGCTGCTCGCGTTCGCCTTGATCCACTTCTGTGGCGACATCGGCGCGATTCGGCGCTTGCCAACGGTTCCAGCGTGGCGCACGGGGGACAAAGTGTCCGTTCTCTTGCCGCCGCTGATGTGGAGCCCACTCAACCGCCGTCGCGTGAGGAATAGGCGCAGTTCTTCATTGGTCGTGGCGGTGCGCTCCCGCATCGTGGCCTCGATCACGACCACGTGGTCGTCGTGGATCAAATTGCCTCTCAGGTTGACTTGTTCCACGACCGCGTTGGCCTGTAGCGCCCTGTGCAAGAGCGGCATGGCGTCGTTCATGATCGTGTTGTTGGTCAGCACGAGTGTCTTGAGTGTACGGTTCGATGTCTCCAAACATGCAAACAGCGCCTTGGCGCCGACGCTGCCGATCGAGTTGTCGGCCAAGTTCAAATACACGAGCGAGGCGTTGGCGCTGAGCCCACGGCTAGCGATAGAAGCGGCACCAGCGTCGCGGATGGCATTACCGCTGAGGTTAAGTCGCTGGAGCACCGTGTTGATCGCCAGAGCGTCGCCGAAACAGGCCCCCGTCTCGTCCGCGATGCCCATGGTCTCCGCTGCGAGCACTCTTAGTTTGCCGTACCGACCGTAAAAGTAGTCGCCGACTGTACTCGCGAGTAGTCGTCCGTCGCGCTGTCGCAGGAGCAGGTCGTTACCTTTGAGCAGCAGCTCTTCTAGCAGAAAGTTGTTGGTCCGCAGCGTCTCGCTCAACACCGCCATTGGCGTAGAACACGAGTCGTCCTCTTGTTCTTCTTCTCCCTCTTCGTCTTCTGGAACAAGTGAGAGCTCACTCTCTCGCCGCTTGCTGTGGAACCGAACAGCGCCTAACGCGAGCTTCCGGATCTTTTTGCTCCGCTGTAAAGGCCCAAACAACGTTGCAGCTCTCGTTCCAGTCAGATCCGCGCACTCGATCAAAAGCGTGTCCAGCACATTGCTGAACTCGACCGCCTGCGCCAAGTGTGTGATGGACAGAGGCGCCCCATCATCCGTCTCAGTGGAGGCAGTAATGACCACGACGGGGAAATCATACAGCGCGCGCTTCTCGCTAATCGTCTCAATCTTGCTCAGCATCACACGCGGCGCTTCTCCCGCTGCGTGGCATTTCTCGCAGATCTCACGCAGCTGCTGCACCTCGCTGGGTGTCGGCGGCTCGGCGTGGCGCGTGATGTTGGCCAGTGACGCGCGGATTCTCTTGCCGCGGTAGACGACCTGGATCTTGCGCGCCGAGTCGTCCAGAGCCGGGAGCTGCTGCTCGTTTTCCGCCGCGACAATCCACTGGTGGCCACGCCGTAGCTGATCCAGCACGACGGCGGCCTCGCTGCCTCGTGAGCCGCCGCGCTTGCTCGCTACGTAGCGTCGCCACGACTGTTGGATCCACATCACACTCGCCTGCCGCGTGGCGTCTTGCCTGTGGCAATGCAGTCGCTGGAGCTCCAGTCGCATCGCTAGTTCTAACCTGTGTTTCCGCCGGTAGTACAGTCGCTGGAGCTGTCTTGCTAGTTGCTCCCGTGCCAACTGCATGCGCCGGTGCGTCTCTATGAAGGTTTGGTCGGCTCGCTTCGTGTTCCGCGCTTTGTATAAGCGATACCGTCTCTGGATCCGTTCTACCACCTGGCGCTCGCGCTCTCGTTGTGTGCGGATACCCGCACGACGAGCGTGGAACGCTTTCCGCACGCACTCGCCCCGGAACCAACGCTGTATCAGCGCCGCGGCCTGGTCTTCGCGGCGGAACCGCTTCTCATACTGGTCGGGCACGAGTTGTGCGAGCTGGAAGCGCACTATGTGGTTGTATCGGTACTTTGCCGTGCTGTGCTTGGCGCGCAAACCGCGGATTTCTGTGCGTTTCCGGTCCTGGCACGCCCACCGGATGCGGGCGTGCGTGAGGTATCTGTGCGCGGCCTGCTGGATACGTCGTGCGGCCAGATCTTGTGCGGCGAACAGCGGAGCGTACTTGACCTTGAGCAGACGAAGAACATTCCGGCGGTGGAACGCGTGGAACGGGTGCGCTCGGTACGCGGCCTCGAGCTGCTGCTCGACGGCTCGTCGCCGCTTGGAGGCCCTAGCTCGGCCCCAGAGTCCGCGTAGTACGCGCGCAATCTGCACCTGGCTGGCGTCCTCCAGCTCAATGCGGTCTCTACCAAGAAATGAAGTGTGTCGTTAGTCGACGGTAGAGATGTGGTGGTTCTCATCGTAACTCACGTACTTCCACTTGGCCGGGAACCAGGCCACGAGGCTCTGGCGAACGGTCTGTACAAACGGGCTGAGCTGGAAAATGGTCTCCATGGCGCGGATCGCGCGCTCCATCTGGTTGCTCAGGTAGTAATTGGTCGCCATCGCCAGGTACAACGCGATCTTCCGCTCCAAGTCGGTGATTTGATCCGGTTGTTTCGATCTCAGTGACGCTGGAAGTGCTGGCGGCGTCTCCATGAGCTCCAGCGCGCGGGCAAGTGCGTCGGCGGCCGCGATGTTTTCGTTCATGGACTGGAAATGGTCCGCCCACTGGAGATACGTTTCGCTTTGCAGCCGCCAGAGTCTCCATGAGACGCTGGCAGATGTTTGCGTCACTAGCCCCAACGCCAGTGCCGCCTTGTATAGCTCATTTGCTGCGTGGTCGGCGCTCTCTCGCGCGGCCTTTGCGACGGTTCCAGGCCCTTCGCCTCGCTTGGCTGACGCCTCGTGTAGCAGCTCGTTGAGTCGAACCTGGAGATAAAGGACCAGCGGGTACTGCGCACTCGTAGTGATCGTTTTATCCAGCAGCAGCGCCTTGGTCATGTCGATACACTTGACCACCCCTCGCTCTCTCTCGCCAGGCTTCACGCCTTCGCTAAACGTCAGTATCTGATACCGTTGTAGGAGTACAAACCGCAATCGCACGTGCACGACTTGCGCAAATTTCGGGAATGTAGAAAGCAGCGACGCGCAGGCGTTGAGCGCGCTGTCGTAGCTGCCTAGCGCCTCAAGCACGCGCGCGTACTCGTACAAAACGTAGGGGTTACACGCCATTTCCACGTGATTGAGCGCCTGCTCGAACGCAGCCTTGGCGTCCCAGAGCGCGTCCCAGTCCTGGCTCGAGGCGTATTCGTACCAGTGGCACTGAGCCAGCCGGCGCCAGCAAATGCTACTCGTGGCGCCGAGCTTGATCGCCAGCACGAGGTGCTCGCTGGCCTGCTTGTATCGCTTGCGCTCGTACAGCAGCAGACCGAGTCGTTCCTGCCGCCACGGGCGGTTGGCGTCTTTGCGGAGCACTTCCTCGTGGCGCTGAATCATCAGCAGCTGGAGTGCGTCGCGCCAGCGGACGGAGACACGCTCGTTGCGCGGACGAGCAGGCGTTGCACCGCCACGGCTGCCTGGATGGAGCGCCAAATGTCGACCGCCACGCGCTTGTGAATCAGCAAAGCCAATGGAGCTCCCGCCTTGGACTTTGAACTGGTCATTATCAACGGCAGTCGCACGGTTGGCGAATCGTGCCGGCACGTGGTCGACGCCTTCCATCACAACAGGCGATCGCAGGCGTCGCGGACCATCGCCAGTCGACGGCGCGTAAGCCTCTGTGGGCTCGGCGGCTTTGACGAGAAACGCGAGCGCATTGCCTTCTTTTTCGACGCGCTTGCGGTCGGCGACCGCGGCCGTGCCGTCTTCGAGCGGGTTCCATCCGTAGTCGTTGACGGTGAGGTCGTTGGCCTTGGGAAGCCGACGCCACTTGGGTTCGAGCCCTAGCGCAAGCTCCCGCTGGATGCGGTTGCGGCGCACGATCCACGCGCGCAGCTTGCGCCGCCGCGCTGTCTCGTCTGGATCCAACAGCTTGCGCAGCAGCATCGTGTACCAAAATGCCTATGGATAGCACCAGTGCTGTCCCTCGGTTACGCGCAATCACAAATAAAACGGTTGTCAAGGGGTCGTGGAAAAGAGACGCATAGGAAGGAGGAGGAAGCGCCGCGGTCTCTCAGCCTCAACGACATTGGTGACTGGCCGGAGTGACCCATTACTCTCTAGTAGTGCAATCGAAGAACAAGCGGCGCCTCATTCACACTCTCATAGAATGGTAATTGCTCCAGATTTGACCATGTCGACCACGGAAGCGGACAAGCAAGTCGCCTGTGATGCGACTCCTCAGCGTGCGTCACAGGCGCTACCGTCCAGCTCCACAGGCAGCACACCGGACAGCAGTCCAGCAAGATCAGCTACGACTGGGAAGCGGTCAGGGCGAGGCATGAGCATGCGCCGACGAATAGGACTGAAGATCGAAGCTGATGAGAGCGAAGCCCTTAATACGAACGGCGGCTCAGAGGACGACGGTTGCAGCGGTCGAGCAGATGCGCACGATTCGCTCCAACAGCAGAAAGAAGGCCGAGCACTCAGCAGCAGCAGGGGCGAGCAGCCTGGCGAGGAGTGGTGGAAAGTGGAATACCGAGCGCCGCCTCCCGGCCATCTGGGCGCCCACGCCATTGCGCGTGATGACAAGCACACGTCCCCAACTGCAAGTGAACGAAATCGCATCGACGCCACGGAGCGCAAGCTCGAGCGGATGGAGGTGACGCCGCACCCGGTGCACGAGACGCCCGAGCGCGCCAAGAAAGTGCGCGGCGGCAGCGACCTCTACGACGCCGCCACCAGCCGTACGGTTTTTTTCTCCATACTGTCATACACATGTTGCTATTGCAGAGGTCGAGATGGCTGACGGAAGTTCTCTCCTGCTACAGATAGCAGCCCCAACCCGAAGCGCAAGATCATGGATCTTCACGACATTGAAGCCGGCACGTTCCCGTCCATGGGCGTCGCCAAGGAGCCCAAACGATTCCACGAGATCAACGTGTTCGTCGATTCCATTGTTCTAGTTCCATTTGACCATTCATACACTAACGGAGCTCTGCGCTGTGTAGCAGCGACCAGCACATTGAGAGCGAGTGCGAGCTATCGCGCTCGCTGCGCGCTGCGCCTGTGACGCCGTCCAACCTCGTGCGGCCCATGAAGAAGATCGACATCCAGGCCGGTAGCTCCGTCCCGTCTCTTGCCAGCACGCGAACGCCCGGTCATCACACAGCAGCAGACACTAGTGCGGCGAAGGCGTCAGAAAGCGCATAATCGTCCAAAGCGAAAATGAGACCTTGATGATCCACTGGGTCAATTAATTTCGGCGGTGTCGTTTCGGGTTCCAAAAAGGTTTGTATCCGAAAGGAGCCTTTGATAAATGATACATTGGTAGTACATATCAGAGGATTCGCTTCTGGAACATTCGTCTCGATCCACTGACCTGTAAAAATGGATATGGATCTGCGATCCAAATCCGCCTCCATCTTCCAGAATCGGGGTGATACCATCGCAAGTCGATGCTACCCTATTGCGCCGTATCACTCCAAGCTCGACAGTGCGCATCAGAATACTCTTTATCGGTTTGATGAGCTTTCATATGCTCTCCGCGTTGTGTAGATGTTTCCTTCTCATCACACACACCAAAATTCCTTCCAGAAAATCTGCTCACTAAGATTCCAAGATTGCAAACTGCAGCTCCCAGATATCAACTCTCACAGTTTCCCCCGACCAGCCAACTTTTTGGAGTTGGCTCTTTTTGACCAACAACCCAACTTGCCAACTTTCTTCATCACCATGGCGACCGCGGACGAATGGAAGGCCAAGGGCAACGCCGCGCTTTCGGCGGGTAACGCGCAGGAGGCCGTGAGCTGCTACACGGAGGCCATCGCGCTGAACCCGACCGACCACGTGTTCTTCTCCAACCGCTCGGCCGCGTACATGTCGCTCTCGGACGCGCAGCACGCGCTGGAGGACGCCGAGGCCTGCATCAAGCTCAAGCCCACGTGGGGCAAGGGGCACTCGCGCAAGGGCGCCGCGCTCCACGCGCTGCGTCGCTACGAGGACGCCATGGACGCGTATGAGGCCGGTCTCCAGGCGGAGCCGGGCAACGCCGCGTGCAAGAGCGGCATGGACGAAGTGTCCAAGGTGCTGCAGCAGAGCCAGGCGTCGTTCAACCCGTTGGCATCGGCGTTTGGCCCGGACATGTTTGCCAAGATCGCGACCAACCCGCGGTTGGCACCGTTCCTGAGCGACCCGGAGTTCCTCGCCAAGCTCCAGGAGATCCAGCGCGACCCGTCCAAGATCAACACGCACCTCAAGGACCCGCGCATCATGACGGTGCTGGGCGAGCTCATGGGGCTTAACATCAACATGGGCGGCGAAGGAGACCCGGACTCGGAGCCGCCGGCACAGTCGACGCCCAAGGCCAAGGCGCCCGAGCCGGTCAAGACGCCCGAGCCGGAGCCCATGGACGAGGAGCTCACGGAGGAAGAGCGCCAGGAGCGCGAGAACAAGAAGCAGGCGGACGCGGCCAAAGACCGCGGCAATGTGTTTTACAAGAACAAGCAGTTTGCCGAGGCCGTCGAGTGCTACAACGAGGCGATCGCCAAGGTGCCGACCAACATTGCGTACTATTCGAACCTCGCGGCCGTCAAGCTCGAGATGGGCGAGCTGGACGCGTGCATTGAAGACTGCGCCAAGGCCATTGAGGTGGGGCGCGCGAACCGTGCCGACTACGAGCTCATCGCCAAGGTGTATGTGCGTATTGGTAACGCGTACCTGAAGAAGGGCGAGACGCCGGAGAACCTGCAAAAGGCGATCGAGGCCTACGGCAACGCGCAGGTCGAGTTCCGCTCCAAGGACGTGGAGAAGAAGATCAAGACCCTCCAGCTCAAGTTCAAGAAGGCGAATGAGCTCGCGTACATTGACCCTGAGAAGGCGCTCGCCGCCAAGAACGAAGGCAACGAAGCATTCAAGGGAGGCGACTTCCCCAAGGCCGTCGAGCGCTACAGTGAGGCCATCAAGCGTGACCCGTCCAGCGCTGTGTACTACGCCAACCGCGCTGCTGCCTACACCAAGCTCACGTCGTTTGTTGAGGCCAAGCGCGACTGTGAAAAGGCGCTGGCTATCGACCCCAAGTACGTCAAGGCCTACAGCCGCCTGGGCGCGATTCAGTTCTTCATGAAAGAGTTCCACAAGGCCCGTGTGTCATACGAGAAGGGCCTCGAGCTGGACCCGCAGAACCGCGAGTGCATTGACGGTCTCCGTAGCGTCCAGATGAAGATCCAGAGCGGCGAGACGGATGATGAGCGAGCGGCCCACGGCATGGCGGACCCGGAGATCCAGAACATTCTGCGCGACCCGGTCGTCCAGAACGTGCTGAACGACTTCCAGGAAGACCCGGCCGCGGCCCAGCGCCACCTGAAGAACCCGGGCATCATGGCCAAGATCGAAAAGCTCATTGCCGCCGGTGTTCTGCAGACCAAGTAACAAGGAAACTCTGCTAGTAGGCCACAAGAAGAAGACGAAGGTGTAGTGGATGTTTTTTTTTCCTGCATTTCGATAGGGTGTGAAACAGACGATTTCAACAAGAAGTGACTTTCTCAGAAGAGCTGCTGGAAACAGGCGGCAAACGCTGCATAATCGAGCGACGACGGTGGATTCTTGTCCCGCAGCTTGTCTCTCAGTTGCTGTGGGCTCGTTTCCGTCTCTCCGCTCGGCACCAGCAACGCAAACGCCTCCAGTGCTGCGTCCATCGAGATGGCACCAACGCCCTTGCGGTCCACACGGAGAAACACACTGCGCAGCAGCACCTGCGAGCGCTCATAGGTGTGGAGCTGCTGCTGGAGGCTTGCCAGTCGAGTCTTGATCGGATTGATCTTGGCGTTTTCCTTTTCGTAGCAGAATCGCCACTGATCCACGTCGTCGCGCACGCGCAAGAGTTGCTTTTCCAGCTGCCGCAGCTGTTTTTCGAGCTCGGTCTTGGCGTCGCGCTGGTCTTGCGCCGTGGTTCGCTCGCTTTCAGTCGTTTTGTTGCGGCCAAGTCCTTTCTCCGTCGTCAAGATCTGCGCCAATTGGCTCTCGAGGTCGCGCTTCTCGCTCAGCAGCTGCGCGATCTCCAACTGCACATCCACTAACGAGCAGAGTTCTTTGCGTGGCACGCGCGCCAACTTGGCCGTGAGCTGTTCCTTCTGCTGCTGCATCAGCTGGAGCGTCGTCTGCTTCGTGGTGAGCTGCGTGTGGAGAGCGCCGAGCTGCTGCCTTGCATTGCGGTTGGCCGTTTTTTCTTCGA
This sequence comes from Pythium dissimile, assembly GCA_023336445.1. Lineage (NCBI taxonomy): Eukaryota > Oomycota > Peronosporomycetes > Pythiales > Pythiaceae > Pythium > Pythium dissimile. Next base: position 28,461 of record JAADWZ010000181.1, on the reverse strand, counting down.
CGAGTCGCTCGGCCCAGTCTTTTGCGGTCTTTGGCACAGCACGAGCCGCTGGCGCCTGACCGCCGGTGAGGCTTGAGAGCGTCACCTGCGCTTTAAGACCATGCAGTTCGCCTTTGATCGACGCTGAGAGCTGCTCTTTCTGCTGCAGCTGCGACGTGAACAGCTCAACCTCCTTCGTGAGCGCGTGCTTTTCCTTCCGGAGCATCGCTTTCGTCTCGTTGAGCGTCTCAGGGTCGCGGAAAAACACGCCACTCTTGACGTACTTTGCCGGATCCCGAGCTTGTTTCAACGGGACAACAGCAGCGGAAGAGGGTTTTATCTCCCTCTTCTTCTCCTTCTCCACCTCCTCCTGCTCTGGCTGGGGACTTCTTACTCTGGCATGTGTGTCTTGGTCCTCCCCCTCCTCTTCCTCCTCCCCCTCGTGGTCTTGTTCATACTCGTCCTCATACTCTCCGTCGTCGTACCCGTTGGTCGACGGCGGAGGCTGGGCGGACCATTTATCGATCCTCTGGGCTCCACTCCCCTCCTCTCCTCCCTCCTCCTCCTCCTCCTCTGCTTGTAGAATCAACTGCGACCCTTCGCTCCGCTGAGGACCGTCGACAAACTGGATCAGCGCCGGATCCTCCTCCTCCCACTGTTGCTCGCCGTCATCATACTGGACAAAGTACCCGTTTTCGGGTGAATATTCGGTGATGACACCCTCAAACCACTCGCCTTCTCCCTCCCAGAACACGCGCACGCGCCAGCCCACGGCCTCTCGTTTTGCTACCGCCGCCATGAGAAGTCGTCCTCCGCTCCAACAGTAACGCCACCGTCCCCCACTTCAACATCAACTAGGTTTTTAGGTTTATTGGGTTCAGACACTCTGCCCAACACGGGACAATTCGGGATACACAGGACAACCATGGCGACTGGCGATGAGGCTCTGGATCCAGCGCCGGCCGCGCGTACCCCGCGCAAGCTCGTGAACGTGAATGTGGGCGTTTTGGGCCACGTGGACAGCGGCAAAACGCATCTCGTGCGCGTGCTGAGCACGCATCTGTCCACCGCGGCGCTGGACAAGCACCCGCAGAGTCAGCAGCGCGGCATGACTCTCGACTTGGGGTTCTCAGCATTCCGGATTTCATCCAATGTCCCGAATGGTCCCGAATTACAGATCACTTTGGTGGACTGTCCTGGTCACGCGTCCTTGTTCAAGACTATTCTAGGCGGCGTCCACATTATCGACTCGGTTTTGCTAGTCGTGGATATCCAAAAAGGGCTTCAGCCGCAGACCATCGAGTGCTTGCTGCTCGCTGAGCTGGCAGTCTCGGCGCAAATCGTCGTTGCGCTCAACAAGATCGATCTCGTTCCAGAGCCGAGTCGTGCAGCGCGTATTCTGCAGGTGGAACGTGAAATTCGAGAATTTCTATCGCAAAATTTCAAGATTTTCGACGCCACTCAAGTGCCCGTGGTGCCCGTGGCAGCCGCTCCTGCTGGCTCTGACTCGGATGAAGCCATTGGCATAGCTCAACTTGTAGAGACGATCCAGAGGACGCTGCCCGTGCTTCATCGAGACGACGCTGGACCGCTGTGCTTTGCGGTCGACCACTGCTTTGCGATCCAGGGCAACGGCACGATCCTCACGGGAACGGTTCTCTCGGGCAGCGTCCGAGTGGGCGACGAGATCGAGCTGCCGGCGCTGTACGTGACCAAGAAGATCAAAAGCATGCAGATGTTCAAGCGCAACGTGGAAAGCGCGAGCCAGGGCGACCGTGTGGCCGTGCGCGTGAACGGGTTAGACGCGTCGCTGGTCGAGAGGGGCATGGCAACCACGCCAAGAAGTCTGCCGTTCGTCAAGCAGGCGGTGATCCGCGTCCAACAGATCCCGTTCTTTGCTGGGAAATGCAAGACCGGCGGCAAGATCCACGTGACCGTCGGCCATACGACGGTCGTCGCGGTGGTGACGTTTTTCCAGTCGCATCTCCCGCAAGACAGAGAAGAGCCATTTGATCCCAAGACTGTGTATCAGGCTGTGCGTGAAGTGGAGAGTATCGCTACGCGCGACACCGCTGCCGAGTCGGAGCTTAATGGCTCAAAGTTCCAAGGGCTTGCACTGCTCCAGTTCGAGCAGCCGGTGATCTGTCCGCCCAAGGCCGTGGTCGTGTGCTCGCGATTCGATCTGGATCCCAAGAAATTCCACTGTCGGTTGGCCTTCCACGGTGCCATCGACGCCATTGTGTGGGACAATAACGACGATACAATCCCTGATAAGACGAATGCTATTGCACCGCAGTCACTTCGACTCCGCGAGCTCAAGATTGGCACTGTTAAAGAGCGGTATGGTGTGATGGACAAGCCCATCCAGAGAGGAGATGCCGTCACGGAGGTGCTAGCGCGGGATATGTTTGCGAAAGACGTGGACTGGCAGGTGTACACCGGCAAGACTGTGCTCTTTGAGCCGTCAAACACACTTGGAACGATTCTGGGGCCATTCGGTAAAAGCGGCAAGTTCCGCATCGAGCTCATCCGAGCATTTGATCAGAGTGAAGCCGTGGTTCCAGCGACGGGCGACAAAGTGGTTCTACGATTCGTCAAACTGGCGACGCTGCGTCCGCTGAAGCGAGCGGACGACAAAGCGAACGGCAAGCCAACGTCTACAGATGCAGCTAAACACAAGAAATCAACGTGTAATTTGCTACAGGACTCTCGGATTCTCTATCCAGAGGCATTCGTCCAGAAGGACCCGATACCTCAAACTCCGACGGAAAGCCAGCAGGCACAGGACAGACTGTCACAACAGGCCACAGAGGAACCCGTCCAAGCTCAAGCAGCCGCCACGGGACGCATTGAGCGGCTCAAGGGCGAGACGTCGGCCAGCGGCCGCAATCCACTCGCCATCGTCACGGGATTATTCACGGACGAAGCCACCGCAAGCGCGTCGAGAGGCCGACGCGTGCGCTGCATGGTGAGCAACCCGCTTGGATCTGTGGAAATGGGCGAAATCGACAAACCGTTTGGCAAAGCCGGCAAAGTGCGCGTCGTGTTCCCAGCCCACGGTGGCACGCTCGGTCAAGTGGGCGATTGCGTCGAGCTAGCGTAAGATTGCGTTCAGTTTTTGAAGAAATATAATGTTCATCTCTTTCTCTGTCGCTTAGTATGTTCTTATCAGCCAGCGAAGCAGCACGCGCGGCTGTCCACACAGGGAGGGATCTGCAGCTCATGATCGCTCTTGAGATAAAAGTTGGGCGGCGGCGCCGACTGGTTTATGCCTCCAACGCCGCACGGCATGCAGAACGCGCTTCCTGCGATAGCATATGTTCCTCTTGGACACGGATTCGATCTGTAGTCCGCTGTGCCTGGCGGACAAAAGTATCCGGCCGGACACCACCCTGAGCACTGTGTGCTCGTCAGCCCTTCACGGTCGCCGTACGCCCCCTCTGGACACTGGATGCGGATGCCACCGCGACAGTACCATCCTTTGGGACACCGAACCTGCGCCACACGCGTGGTGTTCTTCGCATCTCCGCTCGCGTCGCCGGCGCCGACGCTAAAGTTGCCGCTACCCACGAGCTGAGGAATGCCCGAGCCGTTGGGGCAGAACACGGTCGAATTGCCACACGTCAGCTGGGCAGCACTTGCGCTTGGAGCGCTGGGATACGATGGACAGTAGTAGCCGGCGTGGCAAGGTCCAGAACACGCCGAGCTTGCAAGCCCAGACGTCGCGCCGAACGTGCCGGCTGGGCACTGGTACTTGATACCGTCCACACAGTAGAACCCAGGCTCGCACGGCTGCTGGTGGAACTGCGTAGTGTTGCTCCGGTAGTTGAAGCCCAGAGAGTAGTACCCCTGAGAGACCGCCACAGGAGCTGATGAGCCCGTGCGGCAGATCCACTGGTCGCTGCCACACTCGTGCTGCATGGGCGAAGTGCTCCCAGCCGGGCAGAAGTACCCACGCATGCAAGGCCCAGCACATAGCGGCGCCGTCTCGCCTGTCTTATCGCCGTACCGGCCGCCTGGGCAGATAGACTTGACCCCCAGGACGCAGTAGTAGCCCACCTCACACTGCCGTTGCGCGTCACGGATGTGAGCGTTGTGCGTCGCGTTCCAGGAAACGTACCCATGGGTCGCTGGTCGGCTCGGTGAGCGGATCGTGTAGTAGCCAGGCGCTACGGGTGTTGGCACAGCGCTCGCTTCGGGACAGTACACGCTGGCGTCGCCACACGCCCGCGGGGTGCTGTTGGTGCTGGCGAGCGGACAGTAAAACCCTGGAGCACACTTGCCACTGCACTGAGGCTTCGCTTCCAGCGCCGAGGTGCCGTAGCCCCCACCAGGACACGGTCTGCGCACGCCGCTAATGCAGTAGAATCCGAGTTCACACGGGAACTGAGCCGTTCGCGTGAACAGACTGTTCTGCGCCTGAAGCGAGACGGCGTCGCCCTGATATGCAAGCGACTGGAGTTCACATGCGATCCCGTTGAAATGCAGCTTGGCAATGGACGGATCGTACGACGCCCCGCCTGGCAGACGAAAGCAGTCGCAGGTGCGGCGATCCACGGAGCTGATTGTGGTGAGCAAGGGACAGGCCACGCACAGCGAGACGTCGTCGCCGTGAGCTGGTTTAAACGTGCCTGTGGGACAGAGCATGCACTGAGCCAGCGGATACAGCGCGTCGCCATAGTCCACGGCGATGACACTGCGTCCGGTGGCCAGGTCGATGAACTGGGAGCTCGTAGTGGTGAAATCCCGGTATTTCCCGGGAGGACAGAGCTGCTGGGTGTCGGTCGACGTGTAGTATCCGGTGTTTACCGGCAACGGAAGCTTCGCGCCTGAGGGACAGTACACGTGTGCGCCTCCGCACGCTTTTTGTGTTGCACTGGTGCTCCCAAGAGGACAGTAGTAGCCAGTCACGCAATCGCCAGAGCAGCGAGGGTTGGTCTCGCCGTCCACAGTACCGTAGGTGCCCGCTGGACAGGGATAGCACGACCCCAGGAATGCAAATTCGCCAGGACGAGCGAGTCGTTGCGCGCTGTGAGTGAGCCGATCCAAACCGCCGACCGAGCAAAAGCCTTTGCTCACGAACTGCGGTGTAGCTGAGCCTTCTGGACAGTAGCGGTCGCTGGCACCGCATTGTTGCATAGTCGATACAATGCTGCGTAGTGGGCAGTAGTATCCCGCTCGGCACGGACCGCTGCACAGCGGCGAGGTGAGACCGAATTCCGAGCCGTAGGTTCCTGCTGGACACGCGGCGCGTACGCCTTTGACGCAGTAGTTGCCAGGTTCGCACTTAACTTGGGCTGCACGCGTCGAAGCATCGGCTGTGTGTTGGTCGTTGCCCCGTTTGGACACTTTGCCGATCGAGTACGAACCGACTGACACCGTGGTTGGTGTAGCTGAACCTCTGGGGCAGAATACAACCGCCACGCCACACTCGACCGCCGTGGCGCTCGTGCTGCCGCGTGGGCAGTAGTAGCCAGCCGCGCACTTGCCACTGCAGGCTGAAGTGGCGAGCCCCCTGCGGTCGCCGTAGGAGCCCGGTGGGCAGAGCATCGCGGCGCCGTCCGCGCTTGTGCAGTATGAACCGACGGGACAGTCGAGCGCCTGAGCTGCCACCTGGGAGTTGCCGTTGATGACGTATTCACCTGGGCGCGCTAGCTTTGGAGAGGCGCTGCCACGCGGGCAGTAGGTTCCGGTTCCGCATGGATATGCGGTAGGTGATATGGATCCTGCTGGACAGTAGAACCCTTCTCGACAGAGCCCGGAGCAGGTTGCCGAAGTTGTTCCCGAGTTGGCGCCGTACGATCCAGCGGGGCAAGAAACGGGTGAGATTGTTCCTTTTGGGCAGAAATGACCAGCGGGGCACGGTGCTGTACAAGCAGGAGACGCGAGTTGGATCGATGCACCGTACGTCCCAGCAGGACACGGATATTTGTTCCCCGCTACACAGTAGAAACCTCGCTCGCATTCGACGACACGGTCGCGACGACTGGACGCCAAGCCGACCGAGTAAAATCCACTTGGAACATTTTGCGGGGCTGCTGACCCGAGAGGGCAGAACAAACTCGCGCCGTCACACTCAATGGGCTGTGCGATTCCTATTGGACAGTAGAATCCCACCGGACACGGGCCTGAGCACTCGCTGTTGCGGAGCTCCAAGTCAGCGCCGTACGTCCCCGCTGGACACGGATATCGTCGGCCTCCACTGATCAAATGATCTACGGTCTTAGGGTGCTTGTTATTAAAGAAGCGGTGGTTGGAGAACTTACGTGCAGTAGAAGCCAGGATCACATGGTAAAGAGCCAGGGCAGGGTCTCTCGGTTGCGGCGCCGGCGTCGTAGAAGCCTTCGACAGAGCATAGGCGACGACTGGGCGGCGCTGCAGGAGCCACAAGAGCGACAACTGCGGCTATGTAGACGACTGCAATCACGATAGGTTTAGATACTCGGCGCATTAGTGTTTGTTATCGGTTCCATGCGGAAAACACGATCTCATACGGAGCACACGACCTTTCAAGATCGCTCCAAATGGCTACATATCGGCTAAGCCAGCCTAACTCCCAGGAACCACAACCATAGGAACTTCACGGTCGTGTCGCCAGTCGTGGATGTCGTCGGCCCGACTAATCGAGGATGTCCGAGCAAGACATCGGTTTCCTGGACTGGAAGCCACTCTTATATACTATGCACGACTACGACCGACATTAATGGCGCTTGCGGGACTGTACTTCCTAGAGCGAGGCCGACCCAACTACTCAAGATCTATTGTAATGTTCGGTTGTGTGTGCGTGTGGGGGGGGAGTGACTACTGCGCTTCTCCCTTGCTTCAACCAGCGATGGTAAAAGGAGACGAGAAGGAGAGAGAAGCTCTGTGGCCGTCGCCACCACCAACGCTGCCGATGCTGTGCCACCGATTTCGATGTCTATGGGATGTACAGAGCGTGGATGATAAGGACACTGTGGACTGCCCTAGCGAGGGATGACTCGCCCCACGACTGCTAGTGGTCCGTTCCGTTCTCTTCTGTCAGTGCGAGCGCCGCATGCTCGCTTCGTGTTCTCCCTCGGCTGAATCCCACGACAGCGAGCGACGGCCAGCTCTGTTCGAACAACCCCATTGCGAAGTCACAAGGGTGAGTGATGGCACCGACGGTGGTCTGCAAGTGGCTTCGATTCGGTTCAGTTCAGTTGGGATTCGAACTTGGTTCGTACGGTTTGGTCCGGACAAATAAGACAGAGCACTGATGCCGAATTCACGAAACCACATGATTCTTGAAACCCCATAGGGCGAGTCAACAGCGTAGCAAACGATCCAGATTCGGCCACTGCCACCGACGCGTTGACTCCTCGCGATCGTCGGCACCACAGCAGTGTATTGGGTATCGACGGCGGCGACGACTGCGGCAGCAGCACCAGCAGCGATAAATGGTAAGCAGCCCGCAAGATAGAGCAGCGAAAGTGACACACTGACGAGAAGAGAAATGAACAGGTGAGAAACCTCAGATATTGACCTCTCTCTCTTGCTTTTGCAGTCGTTGCGCATTTCACTCTCAGTGAACTGTTCGACTTGATTGTCCATGGCGGTCAGATCCACAAGGCAGCGCTAACCCACCGCATTTGGTGCTATCGCCTCAAGCATGAAGCTGTCAGCGCTTCTGTGCTCTGAAAGCTCGCGTGGAGACAGTTAGGCGCCATCAGAGCGAACGCTCTTCTCGTGGCTCCGCCCACGCGCGGACCTCCTACAAATCGATTGAGCGTTACTGAAGCGATTTCCGTAGTTCACAGCACACCTCGGTTCGGCGATCTGACGTCGAAACCGGACCCTGCGGCAGCATTGGACACGCTGACGAAACGAGACCTGCACTTGCTACGTGGGGCGATGGACATCACCAGTCGCGCGCTGGTCGTTGCTCCACAGCTGTGGGCTGCGTTCCCTGTCCGCATTATGGGGTTTCGATGCCACGACATTGACGACGCGGTCCAGTATATCGACCCGCGCGGCTTCCGGTCACATGATTTGGTACCGTCGTCTGAATTGGTTTGTGGAAGCGATTACAACCGCATCAAGTTCACCACCTGGCTGAAGCTCGTGGAGGAGATTCTCTGCGCTGAGCCGTGCACCGAGATGCACCAAGCGATGCAGCAAGTGGCGCTACGTGACCTGTTTGGCGTGGCCTCCTCCCACGATCTGCACGTCGCTCTCCATCTGGCTGGATACCGCGACGTTACACCTGCAAACAACGTCGTCTCCACACTCAAGAGGATCCGCAATCGTCTACAAACCAGCTCTAACCGCGTGCATTCGCGTACATTCTAGCACCCGGCTTTCCATGCAGCGGGATGCTTCGTCGCTTGGCCCAGATTCGCTCGCTAGGCATCGGCGTCTGCACGGTGCAGCTCTCGAACGCAGGAGCGACGGACAACATCCATTCGAGTCTTGCTGTACTTATAGGACCAGTAGAGGAGATCGGTATCGAGCAATCTATGCAGACAATCCGCTGTGTGCTCCCAAAGCCGCCGTGGACTCTCTCTCCTGATCCCGATCCAGAGCTGATGCCGATCCCCGACTCGCCCACGCCCTCGGCGATCTACCAGGTTTTACTGGACCGTGATTGCCCCGACGTCGTGGAGGTGGATGCACATGCCCCAAGACTTTGACTGGCTGCTCTCTACCGCATGCTCCAACTAACCGGTCGCACACCCCGCCACCATTCTCACCATATCACGCTTTAGTGGCCGACGATGACGGACCCCTACGTCTCTGACCTCCAGTCAGCGTTAGATGTGATCAAGTCAACGCCAGCGCCGAGTGTGAGTGCTCACGTGCTGTCAGGCACCAGTACTGGAACGGCCTTTCTCACCAACAACGGAATCGCCGAGTCGGCTGTGCTGCCAGCGCTCATTGGCAGTCGGCAGGCGCTGGTCTCTCCTCCTGGCGGCTACTGGAACCATCTACCTGTCGGAGCGATCTGTGCTGTCCATGGCAACGCACAGAGCCAACCAGCGTAAGAAGGGGCCAGTGCGCTGAGTGTTGAAATACAGATTGGATGCTGTGTTCCAACGGGAAAAGCAGCGATTCTCTCTTGGCTACGCGAGTGCTTCTCCGCCTGTGGGCTTCGCGCGCTGAGTCTGCAGGTCGTCACTGATGTTGTGTTCTCGACCGATACAGTGGCTCAAGTGCTGCGCATGTTCCCGCGTCTGCAGAGGCTGCGGCTGAGCCACACCGACATGACGTCGCTCGACGTGTTTCTTGACGCGTACTGCAACGGCTACTGCCAGCTGTAGTCGCTCGCTATCGACGTTGGCGGCGGAGGCAGTATCCCGTTGTTGGAAGAATTAGTGAGCCAAGACTCGGCCGCAACGCGGTATCTACGGGAGTTGCAGCTCCAATTTCCCGAGGGTCCAACAAGCGAGTGTTTAATGGCGCTAGTCTCGATTGTGCAGTCGAACCGCCGACTCGAGTACTTGGAGCTGACCGTGGTACAGCAGCCTTTCGCCAATGTGGAGCCGGTCGCTGCAGCGCTGCGACAGTTCCATCGCGCACCGCTCGCTACTCCAACCAACTGCCGCCATCGGCTGCCTCTGCGAGTCAAATGGGCGTTTCTAAGCGCCGTTGGTGTGGCAGACACGACCCGGCTGTCGAGCAAAACGAGCTGTCTGGACAGAGAGTCTCCCAACTCTCAGAGAGCTCTGCGCCTGGATCCGTTTGTATCCGAGTTGGTGTTGGCGTTCGCAGCACCGTGCGTGGAGTGGATCGTGCGGCTGCTTTTCGAGAAGAAGCGCGCGGAGCGCCGAGGCTGCGGCAACGCGAGGACTGTGTGGTCGGAGGTCATCGACCAGCAACTGGTTCCGCTGTAGGCGGCCAACACTAGAACATGTCGTCCCAGCACACACCTCGTTTTAGTTTGATTTTTACTTCCACGTGACATCAACAGTAGCTAGTTGGTCTACCGCTTGAAGTGATTGAGCTCGATAGGGCGCGTGATGAGGTACGCGACGATCGCGAAGCTCCACGCGAGGTAGATGCCGACGTCGCCGCCAAACGGCGCCAGGCCGGCGTGGAGCGCGATCTTGCCCACGTACCATGTCTGGCTCATGCCGAGCACGGCGCCCACGAGCCCACAGGCAAACGAGAACAGCGCCGCGAGGCCCACGGGCAGCTTCTCGGGCTTGTCGTGGTCGTCTACATTGTAGCCGCCAAACCCTTTGCGGAACACGAAATGTTCGATCAGCGAAACGGCCGAGTACGCCGACAGCCAGTCTACAGTGTGCAAAAATGAGATCAGTAAATGTACAGACAGATTGGCCCCCTGAGCCCCAGACAAGCGTGTACTTACAGCCAATGACGTTCATGAAATTTTCCAGCACCAGCTCGAAATGCTCGTAGCCTGGAATCGCCACGGCGGCGTAGATGACCGTCCCGACGAGCGTCCACACTGGACGCGGCACCTGCGCGGTCCAGCTGCCAAAGACCTGCACCGTGAGCGAGACCGAGTAGATGTTGGGGCAGTTGTTGGCGATGATCGAGAGCGCGAGGATGATGATGCAGAATTTGCCGAAGCCGCCGAGCGGCGGCACCAGCAGCGCCGCCAGCAGGCCACCGGCGCCCGACGCTTTGTAGCCTTGCGCAAAGCTCGGGTCCGAGGACGACGCATCCGTCGCTGTCATCACGGCCACGCCTAGCAGCTGCGTGAACAGCAGCGGGATGATGAGCCCAACGTACGTGCAGAGGAAGATCTTCACCTTGGACTGCGATGGCGGCATGTACACCGTATAGTCCGCGGCATATGACGACCAGCCGATGGCGAAGCCAAAGATCGCCGCGCCAAAGCTGAAAATGCTACCCATCTCGGCCCGGCCCGTGCCCATGGGGATGTTGATGTACGCGCCCGAGTGGATCAGCTCGATTGCCACGATGATAAACACGATACAGGCCGGGATCCAGGACCAGAACTCGTACGCGTGGACGATCTTGTACCCGCAGAGCGTGACCAGGAATGTGCAGACGGCGATGATGATGATACCGCACCAGCCGGGCACGTCTGAGTTGACGGCGTGGATGAGCTCGGCGCCGACGATCGTGTTGATCGTGGACCAGCCGAGACACGCGATCACGTTGAAGACCGCGATGATCTTGACGCCGTGGAAGCCGAACCAGAAGCGCGAGATGATCATCTGCCGAAGGCCAAAGTGCGCGCCAAAGCACGAGAAGGTGGCCACGGGGAGGATGCCCACGAGGTTGAAGCAGATCACCACGAGGAACGCGTCGCCGGCGCCCAGATGGAACACCGACTTGCCCAGGCACCCAAGCGCGAAAGAGCTGATCACCATGTTGGCCGCGAGCCACATGGTGCCGACGCTGGTCACGTTGGTGTCGTGGCGCTCGGTCTCGGGCACGCGCTCGATGCCGCGCTGCTCGATCGCGAAGAGCTCTTTGGCCTTTTGCTGCCAAGAGCGGTCTTCCGCGCCAACGGTTACGACGGGCACGTCTCCGTCGAGCTTGGAGTACTCGCGCGTGGGCGTCTTGGCGCCGTCGTCGAACGGAGAAGCTGCGGGCATGGTGGAGAGAGCGGAGGGGTTACGCCGGACTCGACGAGATGCGGAATGAAGATAGGGAGAGAGAGAGAGCGACGGTAGTGGTGCATTGTTTGGTGGAGACTGTAATGCCTGCCTTTTCACCACTCATATTGGCGGTGCCGTGCGACTCGTGACTCGGAAAAAGTGCATACACAATCAACCAGCTGTGGGGCCGCATTGCTGATCCAGGCACAAACATAGAAGAGCTCCTCACGACGCCCTTCTCACGTCTACTGAGTTGCGTTAGTTATCTTCGCAATGAGTTAACTTACCAGGTGAGGAGTGGGATGCGAGGACCCCTTATCTAAGTATACGTGCTTGGACTCGTCTGTGTGAAGGTGTGAAGGAGCTGTGTCAAAACGCTGCATGGAATGGCGCAAGAGGCGGAACCAGAGTACAGTAGCCACCAGCCAATGGATCAACGAGGAGAAGTCATGACGCGGCCGACGCGGATGGTGGTAACTTGACAAATCTGCGGGAAAATCTCGGAGGATTTTCAGTATTCCCCGCCGAAAGCCATGTAGAGTGTCGGAGAACAGAAGGATAGATCTAATCAGCGTCATCGAGTGGGTGAGCGCATCCGTCCACGTTGGAAGGTGTTGGAATCCAACGGTCTGCACGGTCAGGATTCCTGACCTAGGGAAGATCCAAGCGAAGTTCACATGCAGCCGCGAGGAGCTCACAAGATCTCGAAACATCACCACGACCATCACCACAACTTGTGCTGAGTCCGAGACAGCAAGTTGCTCAAACTGGACCCTTGTCGTAAGAACAGTTCCTCCAGGTCGTACTGTAATTAAATCCTCACCAGCCTGGTGACCTGGTGCATTCGGTTGGTTGGTGGAAGAAGCGCCCAGCGTGGGATCTCAGCTGATGAGACTCGCAGTGATGTCGACCAACGCACACTCCTGTCGCATGGCCGGCATCAACGTACCGTGCTACGGAACGGTCAGCAAGCGGCGCAAGAACTTTGTGTTTATCATTGTGGTTATTGTTTTGGAGAGCGTCCCCGACAGTTCGAACTAGTATGAGACCATCGAGCGGCCCTGGGCCTTGTAGCAGAGCGTGGCGTCCGGCTGCGCCTTGACAAACTGTTCCAGCGCAGCATCGATGCGGATCGACTCGGCGTCGCTCACGAGCGTCTTGGTGATCACCAGCCCGGGCACGGTCACCCAGGCGTTCGCGAGCATGTAGTTGGTAGTGGTAAACTTGACCGCGTCCGTGTCCAGGATCGGACCGGAGAATGTCGGGTGCTGGAACCATTCCGCGCTCACGAGCTCGCCTTGCTTCTCGCCCGTGCACTTGAACACGTACTTGACGCCGCCGGGCTGCATGTACGAGCCATTTGGGCCGGCAAAACCGGCGGCGCAGCCCAGCGACGCCTGCGAGGCCAGGAACTTTTTCACGCTGGCGCCGTCGGTTTCAAACACCACTAACGTATTGCCAAACGGCGACCACGCGATGAGGTCGCCCAGTGTGAACTCGCCCGCCGGGTAGATCTTGTCGCTGCGGATCACGCCGCCGTTGATCAGCGCCAGGTCTGCAAAGTTGGGGCCGTACATGTTGAGCGCCGCGTCGGCAAAGATGGCGCCCACGGCGCAGTCGCTCGTGCGCACAGTCTTCTGCTGGAGATCCAACGGCTCGCAGAGCGTGCCGACCACGCGCTTCTGCAGCTCGGCGACCACGGTGTTGTACTTGGCGATGGTCTGCTCAAACTCGGGATCTGTAGGCAGCTCTTCGCGGATCGGGATGAGCTTGTGGTCCATGCGCGTTGTCGCTGCTGTATTGGTCGCGTCCGGCGCAAAATACTCGACGCGCGAGGACCAGACCGTGCGGAAGTCCAGGTCAGCCTTGAGGTACGGCGCGCCAAAGTTGGTCTGCAGCATCGCGGCGTGGTCGTGGCCGGCGTAGATGAGGTCCACTCCTTTGACCTCCTTGGAGAACTGGTTGTCGGCCTCGAGCTCCTGGTGCGTGAGCGCGATCACAAAGTCCACTTTGTCCACAGTGCGCAGCAAGTCGACCTGCTTCTGCGCGGCCGCGAGCGGGTCAGTCCAGTAGAGCCGCTCGCCGGGCATCTTCATGTCGTACATGACGCCCGTGAAGCCGACCTTGATGGTGCCGTAAGTCGGGTCAGACAGCGTCTTGACCGTGCGGGGCACCGTGCCGCGCAACAGCGCGCCGGTGGCGTACTCGTAGCAGTTGGCGTTGAGCCAGGGAAAGTTGCTGGCGCTCGACACGTTGAGGAACGCGTCCACGCCAAAGTCAAACTCGTGGTTGCCCAGACACGCCACGTCCACACTGAGCGCGTTGTGCGCATCCACCATCTGCATGCCCTTGAACTGGAGCGACCAGAGCGACGGCGACATGGTGTCTCCGGCGAAGATCACTAGGCTGTTTCGGTTCTGCGCGCGCATTCGCTTGACCAGCGGGATCACGCGCGACGGGCCGCCCACTTTGAGCCCGTTGACGTCGTCTTGCAGCATCTCGTACACGTCGTTGAAGCCGATGAGGTCGATGGTCGCCGTGACGTTGCGCGCCGCGATGGTGGTGGGGGCGAGCAGCGAGAGCAGCGAGAGGCACGTGGCGAGCTTCATGGTCTCTGCGCTGATGGTCAAATAGTCTCGAGCAGTCGACAAATTCCGGAATGAGGACGGTCATGCTGGTGGTCCCCCATCAAACACACTGTACTGTACCTGTCGTACTGTAGTGGCCATCCTGTCGCATGGTTCCAGGCGTATTGTTGAAGCTCTCGTGGGCCAGATGGGCACTCCCCCCAGGCTGGGCAACTGTGATAATGCTTATCTCAGTGTATTGGGCTTTGACGAGACATGTGTACTGTATTAGTGTGGTTTGCTGGAGATTTGTCTGCCACCGCCAGCTTTGGATGGTGCAGCCATGATGTCACCTGACTCTCTTTCCGTGACAGATGCGGATTGTTGTTGTGGTTCACGAGGCCACAAGCTCCTGCTGGATTTGGATCCAGCGAAGAGTGATCACTTGGAACCGACAGGCTAACAAGTATAATACAGTGAGTGGGAGCCCACCAATGCAGCCACCTTGAGCCCGCCACTCTGTCTATCTGTCTCTCACGCTCTCTTGGTCAGAACGCGTATCGCTCGTTGTAAGAATTCAGATCGAAAGCCGAATCGTCCTACAGCGATCGATCGCCATCCAGTGAGAAGAGCGTGGTCAGGTATGAATGCTTGCAGGCTTGGCTTTCCCATCCTCCTTCACTGTACCTCGACGTTCTCCAAGTCGATTCTTGTTCCACTTGACGCCAACTGACGATACACGTGCGGCTGCAGACATTTCGCTGCTTTGTGCGCTGGATTCTCTCTCAAAACCGTGTCGTACGTGTGCTGGAGGTCGGGATAGTGGTGCGTGAGGAAGCTGACGCAACGTGACGCGCCGTTCTCCGCCGCGACGTGCAGCGCCGTATACCCCTAACGTAACCATCTCCGTTTCACTTCAGTCCAAAACCCCAACTATCCGCTCAAGCTACGTAGTTCGCCACTCACATTGCCCGAGACTCTGGAAAAGTCCACTTTCTTGGACTTGTGGAACCACTCGAGCACGTCGACGTTGTCCACTGAGGCTGCGAGATGCAACGGTGTGAAGCCCAGTCGCGGCCCTGGCTCGTCGACGCTGACGCCGAGTGTGAGGAAGGTCTCCAGTACAGAGACGTGGTTATACACAGCCGCGATGTGGACGGACGACCAACCCTTGGCGTTCTCCACGGCGGGTTTACCCTTGATTTGGCACAGAACGTTGACCACACTGGCCCGGCCAAACGTCGCGGCGAGAGTCAGCATGGTCTCTCCCTACGATCTCAGCCAGCATACTCCGATCAGTATGTCACACGTCACAGATTTAGGGAGAAACCGACCAGCTCGTCCTTGGCGTTGACCTCTTGTGGCAGCGAGTACGAGAGCAGAAGCTGCCGCGGTGTGCTCCACGATTCTCTACGCTGCACAGCAACACATGCGTGGTCGAACGTGTCCCAGAACTGGTGTTGCTGGAAGAACCTGCCGAAGCGTTGGCGGAAGGAGGCTTCGATGCTCTCGCTTGGACAGCCCGAGGAGAGCGCATTCCCCACGAGCCTACGGCGGCGAGCCTCAAGCTGAGCTCGCTCCTCCACACTCATTGTATGAGAAGGAACGGAAGAACTGTCTGCTTCGTGCTGCTTGCATCACAGTGTGTGAGATGATGATGATGATGCCGAACGAATTCTATTCCTGGCGGATGGATTTTCTTGTCTGCGCCTATGAATAGTGGTGGAGATGGAGAAGAATACAAGCCGAATGGGAAGAGAAAAAGTCGTCTGATCTAGCTGCAGAGTAGTGGGTCGAGTCAACTGGCTTGAAGGTTTGTTTGAGTGAGGTACCAGCATTTATCAAGAGACCCAACCGAAACTATCTCCAATTCTCCACCAGCCCACGATGAGTGCGATGCTACGCTCGCGAGTGCCTCCACCAGCTTCGCAACGCCCTGCACCGCCGCCGGCGAGGAAGACCAGCGACCACGAGAACCAAGTTATCCCGTTCCATTTGGACGACGGCACCGACGACAACGAAGAGATCCGACGGCGCCGTTACTCGAGCTCGGTGTCGTCCAGCTCGGAATCAGATGCCGTCGCCGCGAGGAAAGAAGGGATCCGCGGCGGCCACCAGAGCGCGCGACGTCCGCAGGCTCGCTCATTTAACGACCAAGAGAGCGAGTGGGAGAAAGTGAGCAACAGCAACGACCGACTCTCGAGCGAAGATGATGACGATGTCGACCACCACCACGACAACGCCACTAGAAAGCGTGGGGCGATCTCGAAAGCGCACGACAAGCCGGAGTCGCCACGCCGCACTGGGCGGAAGAAGACCCAACAGTCCGAGTCGGAATCGGATTCGAGCTCGGAATCAGGGGAGGACGAGGACGACGCGGAAGAGCTGCGCAAGGCCAGCGGATCCTCAGCGACTGTGACCACTGCGAGTGTACCACCACCAACTTCCGCCCCGTCGACGCCTCGTACGCTGGCATCCACCGAGCTTGCCAGTCTCTCCAAGCTGGCGGTGTTTCCCGGTTCGGAGCACCAGCTGCTCCAAGCCCACGTGTGCCGCGTCAAGACACTGCTCCATTCACAGTACCATTTCTACATCAACGAACGGCTCGTTCTCATGGCCGAGAAGCAGCCCAAGAGCCGCACGCCCAACTATTACTTGTTCGACATGACCCGCGCGGCGTCCGGACTGTCCAGCAAGCTCACCAAGAAGAGCGGCAACTACATCGGCAAGCTGCGGTCCAGCTTCAACAAGAAAAAGAGCGTGCTGGTTGGCAACCAGAGCCGCAAGACCGAGCTCGCTGCGATGATCTTCAGCGGCCACGTGAGCAGCTCCGAGCCGCGCAAAGTGGTCGTCATGCTGCCGCCGCTCAACGCCAAGCGCCAAGAGATCGACGGCGTCGCCGTGGGTGACGACCGCGACGTCTTCTCGGTCTTGGTCGAGCACTACAAAGCCCTCAAAAAGGGCAAACAGATGAGCCGCAACCAGCACCAGGTCCAGGTCTTCGAGAACAAGCAGCCCGTGTTCGAGAACGGCTTCTACCGGCTCAACTTCCACGGCCGCGTGTCGGTTCCTTCGGTGAAGAACTTCCAGCTCGTCGCCACGACTGGGAGTGAGACTGCGAGCCCTGGGCCCGTGGCGCTCGTGGCCAAGACTGCAGCAGGGCCGGCGCCGACGCCAACTCCAGCGACGCTGCTGCAGCCAGCGCTACGTGACGACGGACCGCAGGTGTACTTGCAGTTTGGCAAAGTGGATGACAACAAGTTCCACTTGGATTTCCGATCGCCCATTACGCCCATCCAGGCGTTCGGGATCGCGCTGGCGCAGTTCAATCTGTAACAAAAAACGAAAATATGCAAACACAAAAAAGAATACTTAAAATGGGCATGCGAGCCAGAAAAAAAGGGTTTTGTTCTCTGGAGCAATCAGTAGGCAGAGGAGATTAGCCCGATGCGCATGACGCCACTGGCGATGAAAATGAGCACGTTCTGCAGCAGCACGGCGACGCCTGGCCACGTGGACTCGTCAAACTCGTTGTCCACGTACGTGTGTGTGAGTACGAGGATTGAGCCAACCAGTCCGCCGATCAGCAGTAGTAGTATGACCATCACAAATGTTCTACACACGCGTAGAACAAGAAGAAGAAGGTTTTGGTCAGTCAAAAAATCTGGGAATACTGTAATGTAAGGTGGGATTGATTCTGGTCACGAACCGCGCGCGGCAGGCGACGTCACCGCTGTTGCGATAGAGCGAGTCGCCCGAGAGCATTTCCCAGTCTAAAGTGTTGAGCCTATGGGCGGAGAGCATATAGCATATAGTTAGACCGCGCGGAACAGTTCCTTGCGGTACAAAGGAAAGTGTGCCACGAACATGAGGAACGCGAGCGTAGATACGATGCCTGGCGCGTACTTGACGAAATTAAATGGGATTCTGGAGTCGTAATGCGACGCGAAGGCCGCACCGTCCACGAAGATCCACCACGCGACGCCGAAGAGCAGTCCCGACAGGTAGCTGCCGGCTTTGGCTGCGTCTAACCCCATGCTGATGTAAGTTACTTCTCCTCGGCCAGATCTCTCTGTTCCATCGCTGGTGAAAGAAAAAAATCGAGCTTCGTTGGAATGATGGTAACTCAAGCCAAAACATTGCTAGTTAGAAACGATAGTACTGTGCTCTGCTACACAGTTCTATCGTTTTTAACGACCAATATTCTCCTAACTGCTCGAAGGAGTGATTGTCGCTGAAGTTTCCTGCTCAGAAAATAGCTAGCCACATTGTCGCTTGGCCAAAAGCACATCCGCATCCGACCGATGGGGCTGTCGCTCTCACTTGCGCGCTTCGACCGCACACGTGATGCTGTACTACTGGCTCTGCATAAACGGTTCCACGACCAGGAGTTGGCGCTCTCGTATCTGGTTCTGGAGGCGTTTCAACGTGAGGACGCAGCCCAGCTCGGGTGGATTGCTAGCTCCCGCTTAGACACGGTTCTGCGCGCGCTCAGTCTAAATAGTCGATGGTCTAAACTGGAAGTGGATGCCTTTGCACACCAGTTTGCAATTGAGGAAGATGGTGATTCGGACGACCAGGCGGTGCGCACGTCCAGCCGACTGGACTATCTTCTGTTCCTGGACGTGCTATTCTTTCCCGTTCCGGTTCCAGGAAAGAATCATTCCACACTGCAACTCACACAACTCGCGGTCGTGGACACTGTTCGATGGATCGTCCACGAAGGTGTGTTGGCAGATCAGAACGTTTCGGTGCGAGAGTTGAAGCTGGGCGGAACAAAAAAGCCGCTGAACAATGTTCTCGACGAGACGCTAAATGTTCTTCGTCAGAGGATCAATGTTCTCCGCTTAGCGTCGCATCCGAACCTCGCCCAGTATGTTACATCACTACAAGCCGATGTATCGCTCTATCTGGTGGAACGGCCACATCCAAGCTGCTCTTTGCAAGCGATACTCGCGTCGTTTGGCCCAATGAAAGAGACGACAATTCGACGCTACGCCGCCCAGCTACTCGACGGTCTCAGCTATCTCCACATTCGCGATGTGGTCCACGCGTAAGGAACACATTTTGGCATTTTGTGGCAGGTGATGCTGGAACATTGGCGTCTAACCGTACGGTGCGTTGTCATTCAAGGAGCCTTGGGCTGGAATCCCTCCATATTAATTCGTCGGGACAGCTCAAGCTGAGCGACTTTGGCATTGGCGCCGAGCTACAGAGACTCTCCGACCAAGCCAAGCCAGGGAATCCATCAGTGGACTGGACGGAACACTTTCCGGTGAGAACAATTCTGTGAGATGCCTGCACCCGCATGGCAGCTCTACTCATGCTTTTCCTTGATGTTTTGAATCAGCCGCCAGAGGTGCGAAGGTGTGGGGCGAGCGTGGACGGGGCTTGTACAAAGCAAGCCGACGTGTGGGCTACGGGCATCCTGCTGCTGCAGATGCTCTATGGTGCAGGCAAAGACGCTGAAGCGGTTGTTGCCAGAGAGTCGCCGGCTCGCACAAAATCGGACAAGAATGTCGTGCAAGCGGCTACTGCATCAGAGCTCACAGTGCCTGCTATTCCAGCTGCCGCGTCCAAGAATCTACGAGCTGTGATTCGAGCCTGCCTCCAGCCCAAGCCTCGAATGCGGCCATCCGTCGGCCAGCTGCTCGAAATGGAATTTTTCCAGTTTGACACCACGCAGGCCACGACGGAGATTCTTCGCGACGTCTGTTTGGATTTGGACGCCTCCATCCAGCGACTCACAGCGCCGAAATGTGCCCGAGGTAGCCAAACTCCACGCTCCGCGGCGCGAGCTTCGTCCACGAAGCAATCAGCCGCTGCACCCCAAGCTGCTAGAATGTTGAGTGGGCGATAATCCCACGGATTGGCCTCAGCAAAATGTTGCAGCATTGTAGCATAAAAGGCTCTCAGTCCACCAAATTGTGTGCCGATGAGCGTGCAGGCTATTTTATTATTTATCAGGGGTGGATAGTAGCTCTTGCATCCGCAGTTGTGCACTGTCAGCTGACGCCCTTCACTACTGTGTACGATAAAAGCGCTTTCTATACGTCGTCGAGTGGTATGCAAGAGCAATCCACCGGCTGGATCAAGTACTGGTAGATCCACTCATTCATCGACAGGGTCACGGCAGTTTAGCTCCCAGCGTTGTGGTATAGTGGGTAGCCTGTCCCCGAGAACCGCTCCACGGAACCGAGGCTCGGGCTGTTCCACCCTTCCAACGCCTAAACCACAACTTTGTCGTTGTATGCCGTGTTTTGAAACCGTCTGCAGCGCAGCATCCCTCGACACTGCTCCACAACCACCAACACAGCATTTTTGTTCACGATCCGATCAGATCGTTGATCTTGTTCGAGTTGGCGCGGAGCTGGGCCAGTACATCTTTCGCTTGACGCGTCAGTTCCGGATTCAGCAGTCCGCTGGTCGACACCGATCCAGAGAGTCGCGCCCCGGCCGCGATGCCGTTGGTGTTCATCAGGTTCTTCTGTGGAGACGGTGTTGGATGGGGATGGTTGTACGCCGAGAGCTTCCCGCCAGACTTTTTCGTCTTATTCGTTGACTTGCTTTTTGTATGGGCGGGACTGGCGTGCGTACTCGCGCCTATTAGTGTTGGCGTCGACTGTGACGGCCCCAACTGGCTGGTTTTGCACTTGAACGGACTCGTGGCTCCGTCGGCCTTGTGCCTGTGGATCGTGTCTTGGATATATTCGCGCATGTTAGTGTTCTTGGCGCCTGTAGGGTAGAAGAGCTTGACCTGCGTCTCTTCAAAGCTGTGGTTGGGCGCCGTGACCTTGAAATCGGCCGCGGGGTCCTCGGAGCGCTGCCACTTGACGCCGGTGTGGATCAGATCCGGTAGCGCGATCGGCTCGACCAAAAGCCGCACGGATCGAAGGATGGCGTCGAAATCCACCTCAGCACGGTTCTCCGGGGTGACGCCATAGTCCACAAGCTCTGGCTCCGTGGAACTCTCCAGCCCAAGGGCGTGCACTGCATCTTGTTCTGTGTGATCAAGTCGGTCGCCGTCATCGTCGTCGGCAACGGCTGGTCGGTCGTGGGTCGCTGCCTTCGCACGGGTAGTTCGAGCGTTTCGTCGTTGCGCATCGAGTTCTTTCCGCGTCACGGGCAGCAATCGCTTGGACTGCACGGTGATCACATCCAGATACGGCAACGGGTACCCCATGGTCGGCGGCGAGAACGGCTCGCGGCCAGACCACGGAAACGCGGAGATCGAAACGGGCGGTGGTGGCTCTTGATGCTGGTCAGCGGCGGGTGGCGGCGGAGTCTCCTCGGCCTCCAGCGATTGCTCGTCGACGTGCTCCTTCAACAGCGCCGTCATGGTCTCGATGTCCATGGTGGTTTGATGTACAGAACACTGCTAGGAGGCAGAGAACGATCTCGAGCGGGAGACGCGACGCTTGAGCTTTTTGAACTGGCACGAGCCGCCACCCTCAGCTATTGGTGGACGGCACCTCTTCACTTGCATCAGTCAGCTACTGTACCTACTCGCACAAATTTATGTTTTTGTGTCACTCGCGACTATCTCGTTGTTGGTCGCAGTGTCGTTTCGCCACCTCAAAAGCAAAAACAAACAAGTAAAACGTCTTCTACTACTCAATTACTCAACGTTTGCATCATCGATCGACGTGTCGACATGAACAACTCGTTCTTCCACGCGAGAGGCTCGTCCAGGAGTGAGCGAGGCACGAGCCGCCAACGACCAGCCAGTCGAACAGTGGGCGCTCGCTGATAGACCCGAAGCTTCACGGAGGTCCAGTGGAGAAGCACGCGAGCGCACACCAACAGTTCGACGACCCAGCGCGTCCGGGAAGCCAAAAACCAAAGTGGCCCCAATGCCCCCAGCGCTTCGTCCAGAGATTGAGAGCTATTCCGACCGCCGCTGCATCCGAATCAAGCCCTTGATGGCGACGACAGCGAACGAGAGTCATACACGCACGCGCTGCCTCCACGAGCCAACAACGTGGTAGCAACTGCCAAGAAGAAACCGCACGTGAGACGAGCCAGTCCCAACGCGCTCCAGTCCACGCTGCGGCTCACCAAACGAACGGCCGCGCAGGTCGTCCGAGTGGCGCCACGAGGACAAGCGAGTGGATCCATTTCCAGAGAAGATGACCGGAGCTCGGAGCAGTTCTCGCATGGAACTCGCACTCAATCAGGAACAGAGTCAAGCCACCTCCCGAGGACAAGTTCCGCGCGCAGCATGACACAGCTCATGCACCACGCACGGCGGCGCTGTAGAAGATCCAGTCTCAGCCACCCCGTTCGTCCTCCCCAGCAATGGCGATCCGTCCCGAGTCGGCCTGGAAACACAGCTTGTTGGTTCCGTCATCGCCGTTTTGGGTGCTCTGGAACTCGCTCCATCTACTCGCGTTGGGCTACATCTGCACGGTCGTGCCCTACATGACGGCGCTTGCCCCGTCGTCACCGGCTGGAGCGGAGAGCGAGGCCGAGACGCTCAATCGACGCATCCACGTATTCTACCTGCTCGACGTCCTCGTCAACTTCCGAGCGTGCTTTGTCGACTCGGACACGGGTGAAGATGCCGCGACTCCACGGCGCGTGGCGATGCTCTACGTGCAGAGCAGCCCCGCGTGGTTTGCCTTTGACGTGCGATGGCGCTGCCATTTCGACCTGCTGACAGGCGGGGACGCCGCTGGCTCCACCATGACGTTCACGTTCGTGCAGATCCTGCGGCTCGTGCGGCTCGCCAAGCTGCTGCATATCCTCAAGCTGGGGCCGCTGATGGATTTCTGCGAAGACAACTTGGGCGTGAGCCGCAACAAGCTCACGGTCGTCCAGCTCGTGGCGACGATCGCGTGCGTGGCACATCTCATCGCCTGCGGCTTCGTGCTCGCGGCGACGGTCGGCCTTTCGATGCTCTCGTCGCATCCACACCAGCTGCGCTCGTGGATCGAAGTCAAACGATCTCACGGATGCGCCGCCCGCGGAGATTTTCGTCGCTGCTCTGTACTGGGCCATCACCATGATGACCACCGTGGGCTTTGGCGACATTGTACCGGTTACACTAGCAGAGCGCGTGTATTCGATCTTCGCGATGGTGATTTCGGCCGGCACCTACGCCTACATGATCGCCAACATGTCGACCATCGTCGCGCTCAGGAACCTGCAGCAGTCGCGCTACTACGAGCGCATCAACGAGCTCAACGCGTACACGGCGAGCCGCCAGTTGCCACCCAGTCTGTAGCTGCGCACGCGCCAGTTTGTCCGCTACTACCTTACCAAGTAGAGCGTGTTCGACGAGCACGCGCTGCTCGACGTCTTGCCGCCCAATCTGGCGAAGACCACGTCAAGGCAACCATGCACCGCGTCAACTTCTTCCACGAGCTCACAGAGCGCGGCTTTGTCGGCCACATCGCACTGTTCCTGCGCCCCGTCTTTTTCCCGCCGGGCAGCCTCATCGTCAAGGCGCGCGACCATGCCACCGAGATGTATTTCATCAGCAAGGGCACGTGCCGCGTCTCCGCCACGCTGACCAGCATCGCGGAGCCCGAGCGGCGCTCGCCGGGTAGAAACAGGTCGCCGCGCTCCCCCACCAAAGCCATCGTCAGCTTCCTCTCGCCAGTCGTCCGCCGCCGCCAACGAAAAGATCGACACGAGCGGCCACATGGCCGTCGCTCACTTGAAAGACGGCGAGTTCTTCGGCGCTTTTCTGCGACGCGCCTCGCCATCGGCGCTGCGCAAATGTGCACACCGTCGTACTGTGAGCTGTACTCGCTGAGCTACGCACACTTGGCGCCAGCGCTGGACAAGTTCCGCCCGGTGTAGAAGCAAATGAACAACACGGCGCAGGCCCGGCTTGCTATGCTGGACAACCTTCAGCAAGGCCAGATCACCACCGTGCTGCCACCACCTGACTCCAACTACAGTATTCCTCGTGATTGATAGTATCAAGAGATGTTGGATTGATCAAAAGTTTTTCCAGCGACCCAACAAAAAATGCACCAACGTCTTCTCAACTGGAGCCTTGGACGCGTCCAATTCAGCGTGTGGGACCGGGGCTGGGCGCGTATTGCTGCGGCTGTACGAACGGCGGGCGCAAATCGTCTTTCTCCACGGCCGACGCCTGCTGCTTCATGCGCAGCTGGTACATGTGCACGACTCCTGCCCCGGCGAGGAAGCCGACCACCGTCATCACGAGTGTCGTCCACATTGCTGGCGCTTGAGCTGGGCTGAGTGGAGCTGAACTTGCTTGGATGCTGGTTTGGTTGTGGGCAAGCGGAGCAAACCTAGGAAGAATCAAGTTGAGGTCAAGTTGAGACGGTTGGCGGAGCGCGACAAGCCATGCGCGACACGACACGCCGTTGCACATTTGATGCCGAAAATGGAAGATTTTGGATGATTACAACTATTATGTGCACGGTTGCGCAGGGTCTCATCGAAATCGAAAAACAACAGATCTGCTCGCAGTGGGGGAGCGGAGAGACGAAGACAAGCGGGGCAGCGGCGCGCCCCGAGAAGCCGAGCGAGAGATAGAGATAGAGCTTCCTGGAAATGGTTGCGCAAAGTGCTGGCGGTTGCGTTTGTCATCTCCGTGAAAGCAACACGATTTCACACTTCGAGAGACACACTCTAGCGAGACATTCGACGCTGTTCCTCACATCTCCGAGACGGTCACGCGCTTGGTGAAGGCGTCGTAGCGGCTCTTGGCGTACCCGACGAAATCGAAATCAATCTCCGACTGGCTCGCCTGAATGTAGCCCCAGAGCGCCCAGAAAAGGTGCGACGCCAGCGAGTACGTGTTGGCCTCGTGGCGCAGCGTCTCCACTTCCTCGTCCTTGACCGGCTGCTTGTTCTCGCCTTCCAGGTACGCGCGGCAGTAGATGCGCTGCTCGTCGGCGGTTGGGTACTTAGAGAAGTCGCCCAGGTGCGGATTGATGGTCTTGTGATAGTCGTACGCCCACTCGCAAAAGTGATTCCCGAGATCGTAGCCGCGCGGGTTGTATGACGAGTACTCAAAGTCGATGAGCACGACGCCGCCGTCGGTGCGCATGATGTTGCCGTACTGGAGGTCGTTGTGGCTCAGCACGAGCGGTGACGGCACCTTGGCGACTACGGCCTCGAGCTCGGCAATGTCTTTCGCAAATTGATTCCAGTCCACGACGCCCTGGAACCGGTCGCCCACGCACTTTACGCGCGCCACATCGAGCAGCCGGTGGAGCTCCGATACAAAGCGCGGCTCGCGGTCGATGTCCGCGTCCAGCGAGTGGAACTTGCGCATCTGATGGGCAATCGCAACCGAATATTCGCGCTTGCGCATTTCTTTGGCCGTGAACGTCACGCCCTGGATCAGCTTTTCCACGCGGCCGTTGCGGAACTCGCCCAACAGGCCCACGCCAATGTCGTGGTCGGAAAGCAGCTGGAACAGCCGCGTCTCGTCGGTGCGCGAGAAGAACGAGTCGGTGCCTTCGCCGTAGATGCGCACCAGCACGTCGGCGTTGTCGCCGCTGGGCTTGGAGACCTTGAAGATGAGATTAGTCATGGCGCCGCCGAGGCTGTCTACGTCGACGTCGTCCGTGTTGACGTCGGCCCAGCCGGGCGTGCACTGCGCCAGTGTGGCCACGATGGACGTGTGCAGCTTCTGCTTCTCGCGCTCGAGTGCGCCGGCGGCGGCGAGGAACGGGCGGACGATGACTGCGGCGTTGGAGACGTTCATGGCGACCATGCTATGGAGGAGCAAGGCGGAGCGGAGCGGGGAGGAGGGGAGGGGAGGGGAGGAGAGAGGAGAGGAGGGAGGCGAGGGCTGGGCACTGCTGGTGTGGGCAGGAGGCGGCAAAAGCGAAAGTGGTGCAGGACTGCATTTTGGATGGGTTCGAAGTGGAGAAGACAACCCCTACCCGCGCTCCAAAGGACTTTCAGAACCCCACCCGAATCACTAATGGCATGTCGCAAATGGCCATTCAGACCATCGTGATTGACGACACAAAATTATAACGTCTGATGATTGGATGGAAATAGGGGACAGAATGGGCTAATATATATATCCCTAGCAGAACAGGTGCCAGCGTGTTGAGGAGGGGCAGTTGGTGGACGAGGATGTCGTGGCTCGACACTCAAGCGGGAACAAAAAGAACACTCAACGGTGGTAAATTCTCGCTCAACGTGGGGGAACAAAAGCCCTCCGGGAAAGAACAAAAAACCCGCGCGCGCGCGCTCCCACGATTGGACAATCCGCGTTCTCGACACTGCTTCCCTGGTTCCTTGGCTGACAGTAAATTGGCTGCATGGCTCCTCCCAACTGTTTTTTCTTGCACTTCAGTTTGTCGTTTTGTCTCAGCACATTGTCAGTCTGCTTTGACCAAAATGTTCTGTGTTTTTAGTTCCCAGCTCAAGTGTAGCCATCCACGAGATCTTCGCCCCATGGTCCGACATCAAAAGGAAACCGCAGCTTTCAGTTTGAGCTGCCGAAGGCTATCCATTCATGTCAACACCCAATGTCAATGCTGGCTTACAGTCGAACAGGCTGCAGAGCAATGGCTGCAACTGCGGGTTTAGACTCTACCCCAGCGCAATCAGTTGGCTGCCCCGTCATCACCTCCTAACTGATTTCTTCACGCCATCGAAAATCGAAGACTACTACAGAGTTGGGACGGCGGCCAGCTCTTCTCCCCCACTGCATAATGCTGTGGAATCCAACTGTATGCATGCGTGGCTACATGTATCAGACAGCTCATGGTGAGCTGGTCGCCGGCCTGACCGTGGCCATGAGCGGGCCGTCGACCGGACACGTGAGAGCGATCTCGTACGTGATGCGCCACGGGTCATCGACCGTCGCCATGTCAAAGCGAGCGACTAGCACCGCCAGCGCGATCTTCATCTCGAATCGCGAACTTGTGTCCGAGACAGCTGCGCGGGCCGGCGAGGAACGGCGAGAACTAGAACGGCGACACTCGATCAGCTGGCCGGTGGCCGTGTCGAGCCAGCGGTCGGGCTGGAACTCGGCCGCGTCGGTGCCCCACACGCTCGGCTGACGGGCCCGTGCGTAGGTCACCACCACGACGCGGTCGCCCTTGTCCACGGCGGTGCCGTCGCTCAGCACAGTCGCTCCGACGGCCGTGCGCGCTGTGATGACCACGGACGGGTTCAAGCGCAGGTTCTCGCGGATCAAGGCCTCCAGATACGGGAGGGACTTGACGTCGTCCATCGTGGGCACATACAGCTCTCTGTCCGGCATGAGCGCCGGTAGTTTGGCGCGTAGCTCTTCGCGGATCTTGTCTACAATGTGAGGATAGTGGCTCATCATGACCACGAACCACGACATGGCGTTGGCCGTCGTGTCCTTGCCTGCAAAGATGAACGTGGCGATCATGTCGCGAATGTGCTGCAGCTCGTTGTTGTTGTCCCGGTCGCGCCAGTCCTGCGCGACGGTCTCGTCCACTTTGATCTCGAGAAACACGGAGATCAAGTCTTTGGCGTTGCTGCCCATGTTCTTGTTCCTGTTCTTGGCGTTGACGAATATGGCGATGACCTCGTACATAAAGTCGTCGATCACGCGCATGTGCTGCTTGTAGAGCTTTTCGTCGCCAACGATGAGGAACCGCTTGAGTCACCAGAGCCAGAACGGCTGCTGCAGTCGCAGCCGGAGCGTACGCCGCAGAACGAGAACGCCGCGATGAATTCGCTCTCGTCGTGCCCGCGAGGCTGCGCTTGAGGCAGTCAAGCTCCACGCCAAAGCCGATCTTGGCGAACCCGGCGCTCGTGAAGAGCGTGAAGGCACGGCGCATGCTCAGCGGCGCGTGCGCGGACAACACGTCGTGGAACAGCGCGATCTTCTCGCGGATAGCTTCCGTCATCACATCTTTCATCATCTGCAGGGAGAACAGATGGTCGCGGTCTTGCGCTGAAAGCGCCACTCATCGCCGTCCACCGCCAGCATGCCGCGGCCGAAAAAGTCGCGGATCAGGAAACACGGCTGCTCACCCTTTGGGAACACATCCATCTGCGTGCTTAGCACATCCTCGAAGATCGCCGGCGCTGTGGTCACGATCGACCGAGGGCGCCCGACCACGCGGAGTTGCCAGGGCTGCCTGCCGTGGCACCGACTCTCCTCTGTTAACCAGCCGTACAGCCGCGCACTCTGCTTCTTCATCGTGTCCAAGGTGTTTCCGAGCACGGGCAGCGTCGACTCGGGCTGGGGCAGATCCTTGGTGGATTGGCCGGCGGCGCGGCGACCGTAGTAGAGAGCGAATGTCGTGGCTGCGACGGTGGCGACGCCCACAGCCGCAAGGAGCCACTCGTCCCCCTGGAGCTGGAGGCGAGAAACACGTCCGATAGAGAGAGCACCATCGTGGCGGTGGAAGTGCGTGTGTGGGGGGGGGGGG